>MU709801.1:16974-32734 GCA_026770625.1 Nicotiana glauca
TTTAAAAAAAAAAAAAAAAAAAAAAAAAAAAAGGAGAATAAGTCAAGAGAGTCAATGTTACGTTTAAACAAATATCTTACTTGTCAAATTTAATAGGCGTTTGGATATAATTGTAATTTTTGAAAAAAAGTAGTATTTGAAATTAAGTTAAAAAATAATATTTAAAATTTAATTGCAGTTTTATGAGTGGAGAAAAATATTCTGAAAATTTTAAAAAAGTGATTTGAAAAACTCATTTCGTGAAGTCTTTCAAAAACTTGCAAAATTTCATGGACAAACACATTTTTGAAAGAAACAAAAATTATACACAAACTGGGCCTTAATGTGATAGAGTTTAGAAACAATAGTCAAAACAACAACAACCCAGTAAATTTCACAAGTTGAATAGTCAAAATACATACATTTAAAAAAAATAAAACTTGCCTATTAAAATAATTACCTACAAGTATTATAAATTGCTCAATTTCATATGCGATAATTTCGCTAAGATCTCTTCTTTAGTTGGGAGAAGAATTCACCCGAATTGGATTTTTTGAAGAATGTATCGAGAGAGAATTGGATTTGGTTAGATATTAAAATGTTAAACAATCAAGAATATTCAACAAATGATCAAAGGAAGATAATTTTTCATATTATGCAAAAAATAACAATATCACATCAAATAAAACATATAATAGGGATAAAGATTGTGTATACACTATTTTCTGTAGTCCTCAGTTATATTAAATTACTGGATTTGTTGATGTTGTTTATAAAATCTCAAGAATAATCTAGCTTCGATTTTACTCATTCGTCATTTCGTAAAAGTTAAAACCACCTTGTTTAAACTTTTAATTCCGACTTTTGAATTTTTCCTTAAAACACAAAAAGGAAAATAAAATTCTTACATTACTACATCATCGCCGCCACATGCGGTGTCGGAATAGTCAAAGATTTTTCCTATGTAATTTATCAAAGTTAATAACTTAATAACATACGTGGCTCTTCTTAATTGGTTACATTAACGTAATCATTCGGCGAGTTGCTTTAAGCGGCACTCTTGCTAATAATGTAAGATGCATGTGTTATGACAATAATGCCCATGATCTTTAATTATATACATTTGTGTCCTACTTTCAAACAGAGGTGGATCTAAGATTTTTATAACATAGGTGCACCATTAAAAGAAAGAGAAAAAAGAAATTATTAAATGAAAATTGATACTAGCTCCTTTAGGTAAATAACTCAGCATTCAACCAAGTACACCATTTAATCTTCTTTGATTATGGGTGCCAGCAGATGATATTACGTTAATTTTAGAAAATATGCACATAAAATACTTAGTTTGACAAAGAAATCATAGGTTCACGTGCCCCATGAATTAGGCTATATATCTTCCCCTGCCTTAAAAAGTGGAACACACCATGTTACAATAAATAAACACAGTTAATTGCTATAGGTTGTGGTGAGATGAATCAGATCTTGCATCTTTAACCAGAGTTTTTCAATTCGAGTTCTATGTATAAAAGAATCTTAAAAGGAAGTGTTTTTCATTTAACAGACCTTATACGACACGAATTCGAAAGGGCAAAATACAAGATTAACTGGTCTGGCGAAATTAATATATATATTATTCGTCATTATTTTTTAAAGCGGTTAAAAATATATTTCAATACAAAATGATCGGGATACCTATACGAATACCGAACATTATTACCAAAAGAAAAAGAGACAGTGCATAGTCCTTTTCAGGTTCACGAAATGTTGGGTGTACGTTTACTCATAATGTACTTTAATTAGTACTATTTCTGATGTTGTCGATTTGATACAGACCAATACCTAAGTATAATTAATGGCAAATCTATACCTACTTTTTTTAAATAAATAAATACAGACGAGAAAAACGATAGTTGTCTTAGCAAGATCTTTTTTGGTAAAGAATAAGGCCCCATCTGGCCATAAATTTTGCCAAAATAAATTTGAGATTTATTTTTAAAACTCATGTTTGGTCATAAATTTTTCTCATATTTTGGCCAAATCCCAAATCAAAAATTTCAAATTCCAAAATCAGCTATTGAGCTAATTTTGGGCCAAATTTCCAAAACTTGGGAATTATATACATGTTTTTTCAAAATAAAGTTGGAAAATATGTTTTGAAAACGTATGTCCAAACACATTTTCATCTTCAAACCAATCTTCACCCAAATCAGATTTTTCAAAATAAATTTGGGATCTATGGTCAAACGCTAGCTAAACGTAAATAATGACTTCATATTCAAATTTGAACTAGATATGTTTCTGCATCTTGTTTAGTATTAATTCTAACTGCACATTCACTTTCATATTAGAACCACAATTAACATTACTTAAGTATATTTTTACTTGTTCATGTTTGACTAAGCACACCTCTTCAAAAAAATTACTAATAATTTTGAGTGTAACATCCCTAATTAAAATATTAGAAAATAAATTTAAAATTATTAGGAGTACTTAATAATAATGGTAAATATATATATATAATGGTAAATTATCTCTTGATTTTCGAAACTGGACAAGTAAAATAAATAGAAGGTCCCTTTGTCTCGAATTATCTGTCGTAGTTTCTAAAAATAGTTGTCTCAAATTAATTGTCATTTTAGAAGTTCAAAACTAAACTAATTATTGTTTTCCTAATTTATTCTTAATATTAATTATTCTTGAAAAGTATAAATACCTCAATTATGAGTAAATATTAACTGAATAGAGATTATATCTTAAGTGATAAATAAAAGTAAAATAGTAAAAATCTCTCCTATTTAATATTTTCTTAAGGGACGTGCGAAACAGAAATACCAGCGGTAAATTTGAGACTAAGGGAGTACCTTGGTAAAAGGATATTTTTGGCAATAGAGGAAATTGATGCATGGTTTAATAGGAATTGTAATTTCACCGTAACTTAGATTTATTTCAGCATTCAATATACTCAATAATGATAATCTCATAATTAAGAACACAATTACAAATCCGTTACTGAATCAAGCCAATCTCACCCAAATTCTTGTGTCAAACTTATCTCTTGGTCTAAAATCTTAAATTAAGAAAATAAATCCAATTTTATTATTACCAATTCTTTTGAATATGGAAAAATAATTTTGCTCCAGTATGTTCGAATAGTGCATTATTTTGTAGTGAAAATAATTTCTTGGAAAATCCCTCCTATAATTGGTCAATGATTGATGTAACTTTGAAAAATGAGAAAAAAAAATATAATTATAGGCTATTTTCCCGTATCAATTTACATGATACTATTTTCCTAGTAGTTAGTTAAAAAAACAGTACTATACTTTTATATTTAAAAATAATAAATAAATAATAGGCTATTTCCTCCGTTTGAATTTACCTGATACTATTTCCTTAATAACTTATTAAATATTTTACATATTTAATGTATTTTTTAATACAAATATAAGGTTTAAGCAAAAGTTTTTGGGTTCATCCGAACCCAATCCTGCTCTGTTTGAATAGGAGTACATGATTTTGTAGTGAAAATAATATCCAACTTTACTCCCGAAAACTTCTATATATTTTGGATCACAAGTTTCAAAAAATTTAGAGCTACACAATGTTATATAATGTTTAAGTTTGAAGATTTTTTTCTTTTTTAAATTTTGTATCCAGTCAAATTACATAAAATAAATATAGTCAAAACCTCTTTATAATAATCTCGTTTGTTCTGATATTTTTTATTGCCTTAGTGAAGTGTTGTTATAAAAATATATATATTAATATAAAAATTAATTCAAAAAAGATATAATTTTTATAGTGAATAAATATATTAAAATATCGTTACCGAGAAGTCTGACGGTATAATAAAAAGTAAGATAAGCAGGGTATCATTTCAATGTGCAAACGTAAAAGGAAAGAAAATAAAATAAAAAACAAGCAAAAAATCAACATCCTCTTGTTGCCAACTTGCCATCCAAAACAAACTTAACTTTATTGGTAACAATAATAGAGTTTACAACTATATACCATAAAATTAAAGAAAGAGAGAGGAAAGAGATCAATCTCTCTCTCTCTTAAGTCTCTTCTCACCCACTATTTCTCCCTAATATTTCTCTCAGTCAACAAATTCAAACCAACTCAAAGCCAAAGAACAAACTAAGTTTCATTTTTTTCTTCTATTCTTAAAATTTTCTAAGTATTTTCTTTGTTGAAAGAAATGAATACCGTCGAAGCTTTGGACTCAGCAACTTGTTTTATGGTTGATGATGATATTTTGAACTTCTCTTTGGATGATGAAAAACATCCTTCTATTTCTTCTTCTTCTTTTTCTTCTTTGGATTCTTCAACCAACGTTAGCTTTCTCCCCGATGATCATAGCCGTTCATTTCATGTAAGTCATTGATTGATATTTCCTACCGTTTCACTTTGTTTGTCTTAGTTTAGTTTGACACAAAATTTTTAAAGAAACTTTTTAAGGGGAGCCCTAGAAAAAGTTATTTTCGTTTGACTTATATGTTACGGATTCGAGTCCGTTAATATTTGCACTAAGATATATTGTCTACGTCAATTTCTTTGGGGTGCGGTACTTCCCATATCCTGTGTGAACACGCGATGTTTTGTGCACCGAACCAATTTTTTTTATTTTTCGAAGGAACTTGTGAAATTTGTGATTTTAAATACGCTATAATATTTATGTGACTATATAAAATTTTTGAAACTTGTTATTTTAAAAATATTTTAAATTTTATATGGCTATTAAAGTTTTTCGTTAAGAAAATAATGTAACAGTTCTTTTTTACGTGGACTAAAAAAAAGAAAAAATGGAACACGACAATTTTCCGGCGGAGGGAACAAGATACCCTCTGACAAAAGTGGAGGCGTTCAAGAATTTTCCTATTTGGACTATTTTACCCTTGAAACCCTAAGAATTTAGTGACGGCACGTTATTTGTTAAATTCCATTCACAAAAGAAAATATAGTAGTTTTTGCAATTTTATTTGCTAAGAAATGGTAGGGGCATTTATGGAAATTAAATTTCAGGCTACTGTTGGAATTAAAAATATAGCCGACATGTCTTTATGATTGATACGTTGGTTATCACGAGGCACTGAGCTGTACGAATAATACGACGTATCCGTTTCCACTTGCATTCTATAAATGTAAAAAGACATTTTGGTCCCCATATACAAATTCTTTTGGAATTGACTTTTTCTTATTCAACATTAGCCATACAAAAATATTATATTCCCTCCTAAATATTTTATTTAGCTTTAATGACGTGTCATTATATTTAAATAAATATCATAATATATTTAAAATCACACGTTATATTTAAGAGCAGCGTAAACAATCTTTTACAGAAATTTAGGTTAAGATTTCGTACCCTTTGTGGTCTAACCCTTTTTCAGATCCCGTGCATAACGGGAGCTTAGTATACCGTTATATTTAAAATCACACATTCTAAAAAAAAATTTCCTTCAAATTTCGAGCCAATGAAACATCATATAAATTGAAATATCATTGTATTAACAAAATGCTTGTTGCAGGAATCTGTAGAGGAAGAATTGGAATGGCTATCAAATAAAGATGCATTTCCAGCAGTAGAGTTTGATATATTCTCCGAAAATATCCCAAATGTCATATTTGATCACCACAGCCCAGTTTCAGTACTGGAAAACGGTAGCAGTATCAGCACTAACAATAACAGTTGCATTGAAAACGACAAGGAAAACACTTTTATGATCGGCTGTAGCAGCCTACAAGTTCCTGTTAACTACCCCGTGCGTGCACGGGGCAAGAGAAGGCGAAGAATTAGCTTCGCTGACTTGACAAACGAGCGTTGCGTATGGGGAAGAAAATTGAAATTCAAGAACAATAAGCAAGAATGGGAATTGCTCTCATTACCAATGACTAAAGCTAAAAGAGCTAGCATTGGTAGGAGGTGTCAGCACTGTGGGGTCGACAAGACCCCACAATGGCGTGCAGGTCCCATGGGACCTAAGACACTCTGCAACGCATGTGGGGTCCGGTATAAGTCCGGAAGGTTGTTGCCTGAGTATCGTCCTGCGAATAGTCCTACTTTTTCAGCTGATTTACATTCAAATTCTCATAGGAAAGTTTTGGAAATGAGGAAGCAGAGGATTGGAATATAGGAGGATTACTACATGAAGTATGTTGATATATAGGGCAGGTTAATTAGTGTTGAGTCTATAGCATATTTTCTTGACCTTTTTCTTCTTTTAGCAACAATTAGTATGGACTCTAGGTTTGTTGTAATGGCTAGAAGGTTACTGAACCATATTATTTGTTTTAATTTCCATCAAAATTCACTAGGAATTTTCAAGTTTCAAGAAATATTTTTTGCTTCTTCATTTGCATGGTTTTGGAAATGATGAAATTTTGTGTATTGAGATGAAGAAATCTGGTTTGACTAGTTGATGGAGAGTTACTACCAATAAAGATGTTTTGATGGTTGGGGAAGCTAGTTGTCTCCGTGTGACCTATAAGTCACGAGTTCGAGCCGTGGAAGCAGTCACAATACTTGCATCAGGGTAGGCTGTCTACATCATATACCCCTCTGGTTACGCCCCTTCTCCGGATCCTGTATGAATACGGAATGCCTTGTGCACTGAGCTGCCATTTTGACGGTTGGGGATGTTGCAGTTTTCTCTGATAGAAAACGCTTGTTCTAATTCCTAGAGGTGTTTCATGTTTGATCGAGTGTCTACCTGATGTACTTGTTGAAGTTTTTTCTTTGTTTTCTTGTACTGTAATGTACATTTTTTTGGCTAGACCATAAAATACTAATGGAAGTTATATGGCAAAGTTCGCAATTTAGTAGATGGCTGAAATTGATATTTCACCCATTTGATGCTGGATATTCTCATTGTTGCACTTGCATTTATGCTGTGAAGATTTTCATTTTTTGGAGTTGTTTATGGATAATCTCCGTCTTGAAATTAAACAATATTATAGACGGTTCTTAAGAACTACCGACCAAGAGGTTATGAATTCGAGTCTCTTCAAGAGCAAGGTGGGAAGTTCTTGGAGGGAAGGATACCGATGGTCTATTTGGAAACAGTCTGTCTACCCCAGGGTAGGGGTAAGATTTGCGTACACACTACCCTCTCCAGACCCCACTAAGTGGGATTATACTGTGTGGTTGTTGTTGTTGGTTCTTAAGAACTACTCTCTCTATTCACTTTTACTTGTCCACTATACTATAAATAATTTTTCATTTTTACTTATCCAGTTAAGTAAATTAAGAGAAAGACAATCTACACTTACCGTTCTAATTCTTCAAATCATTTTCCAAGACTTTTTGAAATGTTATCATTATTATGGATAAAAATTATAAAATACGTACTCCATTTATTTTTTCTTAAAGGAAGTGCTTCAAAAGGACAACTAAACTGAACAGAAAGAGAGTACTAACAACGTGCTGAGATTGATCCTCTGCTCTCCTTGTTTTATAGATTGGGATCACCAAGGGATTTGGAAATGGATAGAATCCATCCACCTTTTAACTAGAGGTCTCAACTTGAGTCATAAGAATAGAGAAACTCAAGATAGGCTACACTTACCCCTTAATAGGTTCTACATGGCGCAAATCTAAATTATTTTCTCCTGTCCAAAATAAGTGTTTAGTTAGGTAATCAAGAAAAAATTTAATTTATTTTTACTCTTTTACCCTTACCCAGAAGAGCAATAAATGCCACTATAATCATGTGCCCAATATTTAATAATGTTAGTTTAGTCATACTAGGTAATTTTGTATAGGATTTAGTATTTTTTTAATGGGCGTGCTAAAAGTAAAAGAGACACTTATTATGGACCGGAGGGAGTAATAGCTAGTAAATTACAATTATTAGACGGTTAAAGCAACATAAAAAAGAGGAAAAATCTAGAGGTTAGGAGTACAATTTAGTAAGGAACAACAACTCTTCTTTTCAGCTGGTTGATGTTCTCATTCTAAGGATGCTTTTCATGGCTACAACCTGAACACTAGCTCTTTGTTTGCTCGTCATTCTCAATTTCTATGATAGAAAGATAGCTTATATAGTGTGTACAACAATATACCCAGTATTATCCCACACCGTGGGATATAGGGAGGGCACTGTGTACGCAAACCTTATCCCTACCTTATGAAAATAGAGAGGTTGTTTCCGATAAACCCTCTGCTTAGGGTAGTTTGTGACTTTGCAAATTCATGCTTGTAGATTGACAGAGTGAAGACTACATCTACAGATACATTCTTAGTTTCAAATAGGCTGAATACATACGGAGACACTTAAAGTTGGCACGACTTCTTGCTGAATTGGCACATAAAGTGAGTTTCACCCCATAAAGGCGCGTGAAGACTCAAAAAACAGAATAACAAAGCTTATCCCCTTTCAATGAGTCTCAACTTGCTTTGCAATAAATTTATTGTTCCAAATCAAACACCAAACTCCTTGAAGACAAGGAAATTGAAGAAAATAACGCTTGATTTGAAGTGGGTTGTGTTAATTTTTAAAACTTTATTTGGTCAATTAGCATCTTTTAGATCCGTTGCACTTAGTTTTGGAGCGGACATGGATGAAATTTTGAGTTCTTGTCAGATGGAGCAGACATGGATGAAATTTTTGGTGAGAGTGGAGTGTGAACGAAGAAAGGGTGGTTGGTGGTGGCGGACAGTCCCCATCTCCTCACTGTCGGAATCTGGCGGCCTCCTCCTTTCCAAAAAACCAACGACCCCCTCTTCTTCTTCAACCCTAAGAAACCAGCTGCACCCCATCTACTCATCTCCAGGCGCCGCCGCAACAAACCAGGCACCACCACGCTGCCCTGGACTTCTGCATTTTTTCAAAAAAGGACCTAAATCACTCTAGTTTGGATTCGATTGTTATAGATTGGGTTATATTGTAAAGAAATTGTAGAATTCAAGTATAAAAAACACCATTGTCATACACCCTTCATGCAATATGTTTGTAATTTCTAGTTACCCAACTTCAAAAAGAAGAATTTCAGTCTTTGTCCTCCACTAAAGGCAGTGGCGGATGCAGGATTTTAAAGTTATGGGTGCTCACTGATAAAAATTCTGAAAGAAGAGGACGTAAAAGGTTAGTTATGGGTGCTCACTCAATATTTATCTAAATAGTTTTATAATTACATATACAAATTTACTAAATCTTGTCAAAGTTAATGGGTGCTTCAGCACCCAAAATTAGAATATAGATCCGCCACTGACTAAAGGGAAAACGAAGAAGCATTAAATTCTCTCTTTGTTGATGGATTCGAGAATATGCTGTATTTTTGGTGATTCAAATGATTGAAGGGTTGAGAACACACATGAATATATAGTGAAGTTGCTGAGTTAAGTAGTGTTTTTAGTTTTTTTCCTTCCTTTTTTACTCAAAATAATATTTCTTTTTTTTATTCGTCATTTGCCACGTCAGCAGCAAGTTCATTGCACAAACTTTGTAAGTTTGACTGATTGTCGAAAAAGTGCTCAATTGGAATAAATTTCGGGTAGTATAAGTCCTCAACAAGAACACCCTTGAGTTTAGGTGTCTAAATGAAAAATCATGCCAACTTTAAGTGTCTGTGTGTATTCAGCCTTTCAATTATGTTCATGTATGTACAATACAAACTAACAGATGTTACACGTGATTACCATGATAATTGATTTGTGCACATTTTAGAGGTCAGAAGTCAGAACCAGGTCAACAAATGCAGAGCCCAGTGGTGTCGTTTACATGTAAAATTGGTCTCTCATAATTTCATATGAAAAGAAAAACAGGAAGAAAATGGAAGGGAAACAATACATCACTTGACTTTTTTGGTCAGTGCTACATTTCATTGGTCAGTGCTACATTTCAATTGGTGAAAACATCAAAAGTAATTCACACCACATATCGGTAAGTAATATAACGGCCTGCAGTCTCACTTGGTCTGATAATCTTCACGACCTGGCCACGTTTTAGCCCATAATATCTAGCAATAGGATCAGTGATCTGAATTCGAGGAAGCTGTTTTAACAGAAGAAATTATTAGGCATTCGATTAGATAGAAAGATGCAATAGTAATCAACCTCGCTTATCCAAATAACACAAGTCAGAAGTGGCAGCGCTAACCAAGATGACTGGAACAAAACAATCTGCCAAAAGGTAGAAGCATAAGATAACTAGGCAATGACAGTAATAATCAACGCATGCTGGTAGTTTTTTCATCAAAGCCACTCAATTAACAAACATAAGGTTCATCAAAACATAACTCAACATGGAAACTGAATTGTTCAAACCGTAGATACGTTTGGGCAAGCCTCCCAGCTGGACCCTCGCTCCGTATAAAATTTCCCCTCAGCCAAACCCCAAGTCATAATAGAAGTCAAGCTATAGAAATGTATTAACATAGACAAACAGCTATTCGACACAAGGTTTCACATGATATTTCACACAAAACAAGACGCAAAGAAAAATTTGGTTAATTTCTAGACTCCTAAGGGAGATCACGACAATTTTGACTTTAACACTATAAGGAAGCATGCTGCTTTATCTTCCTTTCTCTATCTTCAATTTCATTCACAATAGGTTGAAGGGAATACAAAGCCATCGCATTAATTCTTTCACTCTTAACCACACTAGCACTAAAAGATTCTGCCTTCAAAATTATGAAGGCACCACGTGTCTACTGGTCTTTAATGTATTATATGAGGTCAAAAGTTTAGCAAGTGCAATAATGTTAACACGAACCTGTGTTTCTTTCACAGTATATCGTTCCAACAAGGTCTTCTTTTCTTCAGGAGTAAGTGGCTGGTGCTCCGGCACTAGAACATGATTTTTTATGTTTACCAACAGCTCTGCTTCCTGAAACATTAAACACATAGCACGATGATTAAGCACCAATTTTCACTATCTAAATGGATAATTATCAATCACATAAAGCAACTAAAGGTGCAAAATGCAAGCTCCCCGATTACCAAGTCAAACAAAGAACAGAAATGTCGCCCCTCCCACACCACAAAAATGAAAAGGAGGAATACCAAATAATCCTCATATGAGTGAAATTGCCAGTAGAATCACTCTTGGTCAAAACCCAAAGAAGATAAATTGATAAATTTCATATATGGATAATCCCCTTATCAAAATGCAAATAGTCGCAAATCACAATAAACTCTGATTTTGGTGGTCCTGCTATTTGAGATGTAGTGTCAGGTGCTCAAATAAACCGTAGTTAGACCAAAATCGAAAAAACCAAATAAAAAATGTAACAAAAAAATGATCACAAAGGTAGAATAAACTGAGCTCCTTAGCTATTTTATAACAATTTCAATCCTTCGCTCAAAGTAGCAAGGATAAAATATTAGTAGAAATAGTAGAGCAGTCACCTGGAAAACCTCCAAATGGAATTTAGTAGATATTTCAGAAATGCAGGTACGAGCAAAGGGAGTCAAATTTTGTTGTACAACAAGGATTGCTTGGAAGACATCTTCTTTTTTCATGCGTTCTGTATAAGTTTTCATTGTCTTAACACCAACCTTTGCCTCCTCTGGGAAGAACACATATATCTGGATTCAATAAACCAAGGAAATGGCTGAGACATGGGTAGCAAATAATTTCGCTGAGCAAACTATTCC
Source organism: Nicotiana glauca (assembly GCA_026770625.1). NCBI lineage: Eukaryota > Viridiplantae > Streptophyta > Magnoliopsida > Solanales > Solanaceae > Nicotiana > Nicotiana glauca. The sequence continues at coordinate 28,556 of MU709801.1, forward strand.
AAGTGAAATGCAAGAAACTCAAATGTTGAAGTAGCTAAAAACATCTGAATTTATTTATGCTAAACACATACCAAAACAGATTCAAAGGACAAATTGACATATCACACTACCCATCAACTGTTTCCTTAGTTACTATATTACAAAAGCATTTATACACGTTTTTTACAAGTAACCTTTTGTTGCTTTCATATTGAACATTTTAAGTTCATTTGGTGCGGGGATTACAGTGAAAAGTCAGGTATGGAGGGAAAGGAAGATGCAGGAAAAGCCTCCACCGAGATTGCAACTTTACACCCAAGTGATGTAAGGTAGAGTTGCAACTAAAACTACAACTCCAATTCCCAACTTTAGTGTTCCTGGATTCTGAACGACATACATATCGCTTTCTATTATTGAACTAAAAAATAAGGAGACATTCTTTCCCCTTTCTAGTTTCCTTTTTCTTCCTTACTGTCGAGTCATTTGGAATCAGAGAGCAAAAATTTTCTTCAGCCTGTAGTATTAAGATGTCAACAGAACAAAATTAAATTCACCGATGTTTTTCATTTCTGTTGTGAACAAGTCCAATATTGAACTCATTGTTATATATAGAGAAAATATGTCCAAATGGAGTGACATGGATAGTGAGTATTCATACCACTGGCCCCACCTAGCTTGGTACGCAAGCATAGTTGTTACATCCTACAGAAGTACACTTCCTATTTTTTCTGATAATAGAGAAATCCCCGAGGGTAAAATGGTGTGTGGTTCTAAACTCTGTGGGGGTAATAGGTTCGTCCCTCTACCCTTCTCTAGTATCTATTGTCAGCGACAGGATTCAAATATTTGACGTGCACCTAATCCACACATCACGTGTTGCAATCTTACTGCTAGACAAAAGCTCAGGGGGTACAAAATACACTTTTTATCTTTAAGTCTTTTATCTATATTGTACATATTGACGAGCTTTCTCTTCTTTTCATTCTTCTACGTCTCAGAAAAAGTTTGCACGATCAGGATTTTTCCATTTTTTTTGGTGAACTCCAACTTTGATTTTCTTTGAATGTCCTCCCAATTACATTTACCATATTGGGATCATTTATCCATAATTAATCTTTAATGTGTTTTCATTTTCTAATTGACAAACTTTTTTTTTTCTTCCCTTTTCTTCATGATAATGGAAAACATTATTTAACATAAAATATGTTTACTTCACTATGTGGTGGAAAGAAATAGCCATCTTTCTATGATATCCCCTTAACTTGTCTTCAACAAGATAGTTTATTCAATGTCAAGAGCATCTATTACAACAATGACAAGATACTCTGAGACTTCATCAAAATGATATCTTCAGTTATACAATGAAGTGACAGAGTATACTAACATGCTAGTAGAAAAGGAGTAACTTAACCCATAAAACCTGGAAAAGAATCACTACTTTTGCTGGATAGGTAATACAAAACCCAAAAAGCTGATCTATTAAAGGAAAGATCAAAATCGTTAGACAAGAAAGGACTGCAAATAAACTGACAGTAAGCTTAGTTAAGATTAGCCAACAACAACCAAGCTTCAGTCCAACTATTATGAGAATACCTTAGTTGATAATTAGGCAATAAAGGAAATTGAAAGAGTACAGACCAGCTCAGAACTGCTGTTGCGCTTGGCTTTCTGAATAACAAGATCTTCTCTCTTCATGTTCTCACCATACTTCTGAAGAAACTGATGTTTTGACATATTTATCTCAAACTCCCCAACAAGGTAACCCCTATCCGCCAACATTTCCATCAGTGTCTTACGAACTCTGAAAAGTCTCGAGAGCTCCTCTTCCGATAGAGTCATCTTTGCCCTACTAAATTCAACAAATAAAAAAGGCTATTGTTATCGGAAGTGGATGTACCCTTTAAGATATGGGTTCGAACAAGTAGCTAAGGGCAGAGGTGGAGCCAGAATCTGAAGTTTCTAGGTTCAGGATTGTAGCCCTTATAAATTAATGGGTTCTAAACTAATAATTTGAACATATTAAATGAATATCTTAAGACAAATATAGAGTTTGGACCAAAGTTACTGGGATTGGTCAAACCCGTGCCTCCGTCTCTAGCTTCGTCCCTGGATAAGGCCCCAACATTGTATACGTGCTAAAAAATCGAAAACCTAGTTAGTTACTAGAAATTGATGTCGCTCTCATAGAATCAGAACCTCCGCCTCCGAAATTTATAGCAAAAGAATATGATAGAACTACTAATTAGAGATATACTTTGAACACTGAACACATCAAACAGGAATTTTGACACAATCAATATACATGTACAATTCACCCTTTTAACAATCAGTAATTTTGACACAGAATTTATTACTAATATAAAAGTACAATCACACGCACTACCATCACAACTTTGAGCTACAATCGTATGAGAAGCAAATAAAAAACATATATTTAACAATTTAAAAAAACTCGCCAAAATCACAAGTAAAGGTTGATACTTTCTTTGAGGAAGTAAAACGAATTCATATATAATGATGCAAAATCAGTAAAATTTGTTGTTTACAATTAAAAATTAGGGGTTAGGGTTTTGATCGGAGCAAAAAAAGTACATACAATTGATTCCGGAGCAAATCGAAATTTGTTGTCCAGAGAGAAATATGGAAAAGGGAGGGAATTAACAGTTGAGGGTTGGGTATTTAAGGCAGAAAGCTCGCTTTAACTTATTTTTTTGGGCTAAGGCCCTTACTTTCAAATGGGCCATTATAGACCATCTGTTTTGAGGCCCAATACTTTTTTGAGGAATTAACCCAAATAGCCGTCCACCTAATCTCTTAAAATAAAAATAGCATGCAAGTATATAATATACATAAATTTCAAGTATCATATGTGTAATTGTATATAATTTATGTATATCGGCTAGAAAAAATAAACAATGAATCTAACCGGCTATTTATGTAATAGTCTCTACTTTTTTGGCTTGAAAATACAGAATAGGAGTGGTCTCTAACTTTTGGCCTTTCAGATAGGTTACTTGACCGTGGGTACATGTTCTAGGTCAAAGCGAGCGAATTAGTAATAGCGAGTGGGGTATTTAAGGAAGAAACAACAACAACAATCGCCCGGTATAGTCCCACGAGTGGGATTTGGTGAGGGTAATATGTACGCAGACCTTACCCCTACCCCGAGAGGCAAAGAGGCTGTTTCCAAGAGACCCTCGACTCAAGAAATCAACAAGAGACGATATATTAGTGTCATCAATAGAATCATAATAAAATAACAACAATATAAGAAATACGAAATAGATTGAAGGTATAATAATAATTGGCAGATAAAGCCCTGCATCAGTAGATGATCCCTAGCATCCTAAAACTAACTCCTAACTGGCTGGTCTCACTCTAGTGCGATGTAGAAATATTCACAACGTCCCCCTAACCTACAACCTTAATGCTCGACCGCAACAATTCCCTGTCAAGGGCTATGTCCTCAGTAATCCTAAGTCGTGCTATGTCCTGCCTAATCACATCTCCCCAATTCTTTTTAGGTCGTCCTCTACCTCTCCTCGTGTCCACCACATCCAGTCGCTCACACCTTCTCACCAGTGTATCAGTGCTCCTCCTCTGAATGTGCCCTAACCATCTAAGTCTTGCTTCCCCGTATCTTGTCCTCCATGGGGGTTGTTCATACCTAATTTTTTTCTGTATATTTTTTATATATATATATAATACTTTCAAAATACCGTATATACGCATATATAAGTATTTCCAAGTGTTTTAGTATTTTTTCCAATTTTTAAAGATTTTTAAATCGATTTATTGTCCATTTATAGCAGTACAAAAATCAATAATTATTCTCAAAGTTAGCATTTTTCAGTAAATAATTTATTTTATTCTCACATTTATGCCAAAATATAGCTAATGTAATTTTTATATATTTTTTATAATTTATTTAGTATTTTAAAGGATAAATTGCATGTAATTGTAATTTTAGCCCTTTTTAAGAATTAATAGCATTCTACAATTATGAAATGGGTTCCAATATTTTTAAATTAATATTTGTATATTATTAACCGATCCAGTACTTTTAATTTGCTTTCAAAATCTTTTTTTACTATTTTTATAAAATAAAAGGAAAAAATTAGCTATTTAAAATTTGGCCTCATTTCGTTTCAATTGCAGCCCCATTATATTTCGATTATAGCTACATTGACCCCCCCCCCC
>MU709803.1:6428-26755 GCA_026770625.1 Nicotiana glauca
GGCTAATGCATTGGCAAACTCATTTTGAAGTCTTTACACATGTCGGAATTTTATCTTTGTGAACTTCCTTTTCAATTCCTGCACATGGTGCAAATATGGAAATATCTTGGAATTCTTGGTAGCCCATGCTCCTTGTACCTGGTGCACAAGAAAATTGGAATCGTCGATCACCAACAACTCCTGAATGTTCATGTCGACTGCCATATTGATCCCTAGTATGCAGGCCTCATACTCCGCCATGCTGTTGGTGCAGGGAAATTTGAGTTTAGCAGATACATGATAATGCTGACCCGTTTCTGATACCAAGACTGATCCAATGCCTACTCCTTAGAAATTTGTGGCTCCATCAAAGAACATCCTCCAACCATCATATGTTTTGGTAATGTCTTCTCCTACGAATGATGCTTCTTCATCAGGGAAATACATTTTCAAGGGTTCGTATTCTCCTCCCACCAAATTTTTAGCGAGGTGGTATGCCAATGCTTGTCCATTGACCGCCTTTTGAGTTACATAGATGATGTCAAACTCACTCAGTAGTATCTGCCAGTTAGCCAACTTCCCCGTAGCCATGGGCTTCTGAAATATATACTTCAGAGGATCCATCCTGGATATGAGGTATGTACTGTAGGCACAGAAATAATGCCTTAACTTATGGACTGTCCAGGTCAAAGCACAGCAAGTGCGTTCAAGTAGAGAATACCATGCTTCTTAAGGTGTGAATTTCTTACTCAGGTAGTATATGGCATGCTCCTTTCTTCCTGTCTCATCATGTTGTCCCAAAACACATCTGAAGGCTCCATCTAACACGGATAGATAAAGTAGCAAAGGTCGTCCTGGTTCTGGCGGGACCAGAACTGGTAGTGTGGACATGTATTGTTTGATCTTGTCAAAAGCCTTCTGACAATCCTCGATCCAACTTGTCTCGGCATCCTTTCTCAACATCTTGAAGATGGGCTTACATATTACTACGGACTGTGCTATGAATCGACTGATGTAATTGAGCCATCCCAGGAAGCTCATCACGTCCTTTTTTCTTTAGGTGGTGGTAACTCCTGAATAGCTTTGACTTTAGTTGGATCTAGCTCGATCCCTCGGCGACTGGCAATGAATCTTAATAACTTTCCTATAGGAACCCCGAATTCACACTTTGCGGGGTTCAACTTTAAATTGTACCTCCTGAGCCTGTCGAAGAATTTCCTTAAGTCCTCTATGTGATCTGCGGCCCTCTTGGATTTGATAATGACGCCGTCCACATATACCTCTATTTCATTATGTATCATTTCATGGAAGACGGTTGTCATGGCCCTCACGTAAATAGCCCCAGCATTCTTCAGACCAAATAGTATCATCTTGTAATAGTATACACCCCGAGGTGTAATAAAAGCTGTCTTTTCAGCATCTTCTTCATCCATCCGGATCTGGTGATAATCTGCGAAACAATCTACAAAGGATTGAAGTTCATGCTTGGCGCAGATATCGATCAGGGTATGTATTTTGGCAGCGGGGAGTCGTCTTTGGGACTTGCTCTGTTTAAATCCCGATAATCAACACATGCTTGGACCTTCCCGTCTTTCTTTGGAACTGGCACAATATTAGCTAACCATGTGGGGTACTCAACCACCCTGAGAACCTTGGCTTTGATCTGCTTGGTAACATCCTCCTTGATTTTCAAACTCATGTTTGGTTTGAATTTTCTGAGTTTCTGCTTTACTGGCGGGCACATGGGATTGGTAGGAAACTTGTGAGCTACTATAGATGTGCTCAACCGGTCATATCATCATACGACCACGCGAAGCTATCCTCGTATTCCCTTAGAAAATGGACAAACTCTTTCTTCTCTGTTGGTGACAAATTAATGCTGATGTGTGTCTCTTTGACGGTATCAACATCTCTCAAATTTACTAGTTTAGTTGCGTCCAAGTTGGATTTAGGCTTGTTAAATTCTCAACTTCCTTGAAAATTTCCTCGGCTATATCATCTTCTTCTCTGAGTCACCATTCTCATATTGCATTGTTTCATTACATGTCACAGTCACGGGTGCATCAGGAAACGTAATAATAACACTGTACAAGGGAAAAGTATAAAAAATAGTAATGAATAATGATAAAGGATAGATACGTTTGATTAAAACTGAGAAAATTATTCAAATAAAATCTTGGCTCGGTGGATCGAGCATTTATTTAAAACAGAGAAATCTTAAAACAAAATTGTTGGAAAATTTAAATTCCTAGAACAACTATAAATTCTGCCAAGCTACCCAGGGACTTGGCTGGCTCGGGATAGTGTGGCAGTCTAATTTCTGAGAATAGCTCCCCTTGCCACAGTCTGAATGGTGAGGCCTTCTTCCCCTCCCCCCCAATATGGCACTTTAGTCTATATCCTCATCTTCCAAAAAATAGATCCTTCAGCCTAGCTATGGCTTCTTCTTTAGAAGTTCCCTATATTTTATTTGCCTGACGGAAAGCTTCTTCCAAACGGGGTACAGGTTTCTCAAGAGGGTAATACGGTCCACGCTATGGAGGCGACCACTCCCTGTACTCATTCCATGTATACTTTTATCTAAGCCCAAAGGTGGTACTATGATTTTTTAGCCGTATCGGCTTGGTGATACCCTGGAGGTTCGTTCCCAACCCCTTGCCGGGTTCGTATCCGGACCATGCCAGTATGATTTCTATCTTGTTACTCCACCACTTATCCTTCTTGACAACATTGACCTGTTCAATGTTATGATCGGTTTCCCCTCCTTCTATGTCCAATGGTCGGGATGGTTTGACTAGTATAGATGGGTTTACTCCCATCTCCATGAATGATTACTCTTGACAGTTCCATTCGAATTTTACGGCTTGATGTAGTGTGGAGGGCACGACTCTAGCAGCATGGATCCACGGGCGGCCCAACAAAAGATTATATAAGGCTCGTATGTCAAGCACTTGGAATTCAACGTCAAACCAATTTGGTACCCTCTACAAACAAAGGTTGATTTCCCCGATCATGGCCCTCTGGGACCCATCAAAAGTCTTCACATTCATGCTTCCGGTCCTTATTTCATGGAAACCTTTGTCTAACCTTTTCAGGGCATCCAGTGGATAAATATTCAGACTAGAACCTCCAATAACAAGGACCCTAGCAATGAACTTGTCTTCAAATTGTACTGTGATATGCAATGCTCGATTGTGATTCAGACCTTCTAGCGGTAGCTCATCTTTGTGAAAGATAATCTTGTGGCTCTCCAATACTTGACCGACCATGTTGGCCATTTCTCCACCAGTGATATTATTGGGTACATAAGCCTCTCTCAGTACTTCATTAATATGTTCTTGTATGCCTCTGAATTTTGTAGTTGTGACAGGATAGATATCTGATCAGGGACCTTGTTCAGATGGTCAATGAAAGAATATTCTTTTGCCTGTACTTTCCTCCACAGGTCATCTGGCCTCAGTCTCAATGACAGGCTATCTGGCAGTGGCATTCTTACTTGAACCTCCCAGGTGTTCAAGTATATAGACTCTTCTAGTTCTAGTCATACCTTGTGCGGTGTTAGATTCCTCTACCTTAGTCTTCCTTTTTCACCGAGCCTCGGAAACATAATCCTAGGGTATTGCTTTTGAGTTGAATGCTGGCGTGGTTGACACCGTCATAGTAAAAGGTGTAACCATTTATACTTCAAAAGGAGCGGAGGTGGCTGCGGGCGGAGCTACTTCCACCTCGAATGGAACTGATACTATTACCTCAACATCAATAGATGCCTGGGTTTGAACCACTATGGGAGTAAGTGTAACTGCAACCTTAGGGTCATCGCCTTCTCGGATAAGCCTGATTGACCCCTCAGGGTCCCATTCCTCGTTTGTTTCTATAAAATGTACACCACCACCTCTATGATCAGGGAGAGGATTGTTGCGGACATTAGGTGTGTTTTCCTTTGCTTGTATGACCTTGTTGTCAATGAGTGTATGGATCTTATCCTTCAAGGTTCGGCATTCAGCACTGATGTGTCCTTTCATACCAGAGTGGTATGCATAGGTTTTGTTCGGATTGACCCATTGGGATGGATTTTCTACTGCCACAATAGGAACAGAGGTAACGTAACCTGCGACCTTCAACCTTTCATACAATTGGTCGATGGGCTCAGCAATGGTGGTGTATTATCTAGGTGTCTTGCGGTCGAAGTTGGGTCTTGGTGTTGGGTAATTTTGGTGAGTTGGTGGTGATTGGAAGTAGGATGGTTGAGAATTATAGGTGTGATGGACAACGGTTGGTTAGGAATATCGGGGAGATGAAGGTTGATATGTGGGTGGTGATGCTTGGTAAGTGGGTAGTGATGCTTGGTATGTAGGTGGTGACGCTTGGTATGTAACTGGAGGTGTTTGGTATGTGAGTGAAGTTTTTGGGACCTGGGCCACCATTACTGCCCCAACATCTCTCTTCTTTGATATGCCACCTGATTGGAGTGCCTTATTCGTGGCTTGCAATGCCTCCAAATTTGTTACCATCCCGCTCTTGATTCCTTTCTTGATCCTTTCCTCGAGCTTGATGATATAAGAGAATTTGTGATTTTTGATAACCATCAACCTCTCGTAATATTGTGGATCCTGTGCCCTGACGAAGAATTTGTTCATTTGTTCTTCGTGTATAGCGGGCCTGACCTTGGTGGCTTCCGACCTCCAACGAGTAGCATATTCGCGGAAAGTCTTAATAGGTCTCTTCTTGAGATTCTGAATGTAGAAGACATCAGGTGCATTCTCTGTGTTGAACCTGAAGCGGTCCATGAAATTTGATGCCATGTTTACCCAATTCGACCATTTCTTGGGATTCTGGCTGATATACCAAGGTAAGGAGTCCCCAGTAAGGCTCCTCATAAAGAGCTTCATTCGAATCTTTTCATCTTTTCCAACTCCGACAAGCTTGTCACAGGAGGTCCTTAGGTGAACCCTGGGATCACCCGTACCGTCAAACATTTTAAACTTGGGAGGCTTGTATCCTTCTAGCAATTCCACATCAGGCTATATGCATAGATCTTCCTAGTTCAAACCTTCTATTCCTGTATCGCCTCAACACCTTGAACTGGGCTTGTTAACTTCTTGAGCTCTTCGGTCATGTTCTTAATGAGCAGGTCCGTTTTTTAGGGTTCCGATGAACAAGAGAGTGGTTGGGTAGAATGTGGTATGGTTTCCATGTATATGGGATTGCTGTGATGGGTGCCAAGGTCTTGGGTATAGTGATGGTCATTGGTGGAGTTTTGTGGATCGGGAATGAGTGGTGGTGTATTTTGGGGAGTGTGGTAAGTGGTGGTTGGTGGGTATGGGATTGGTTGATGCTGTTGTGGTGGAGTTGGTATCGGCAATGGATTGATATTTTATGGTGGAGTGGCTATTGATTTGGTATGGTAGGATTTTGCGGCTGTTGGTTCTGTGTGTTTTCAGGAGGTGTTGGGTTCTTTGCGTTCTGTTTGTGGGCATTAAGGACATTGAGGGTGAGTGACAAGTTTGCCAAATTGTGAACCTTCTCAAGTTCTCCTTGCAGTTCCAGTATCTTTTGTTCAAGTCTCAAAACAAGGTCATTCGGGGCCGCAGTACTACGGCCGTCGGAGGTCTCTGCATTCTCAATGTTTTCCTTTCATATTCCACTTAAGTCGTCCATCTTTGCTTTCCCTATGATTTTTGTGCTGCTTGGAGGAGGAGGAGGTGGAGGGCCTCTAGATCTGGTATGATATGCTGACTAGGCCAGTATGGATGAACCAACTTATGGGAATGGGAATAATAATAATAAACAAAAATGAAAAGATAACAAGTTAGTGAGGATCTTGAAATATTTACAGTATTTAAACACATATTGCGAAATATAAAATCGTATCCTAATTTGGGAGCCTTGTTGTGCCCGAGGTAGGCCTAGCAACAAATAAACTTGGAGAACTTCAAATGCCAATAAATGCCTCATTTCATAACATAAAAGTAGACGAATCTCAAAACGATACTAACATAATAAAAAAAGAAGTCGCTACCGACACTTGGCCTTATTACATTTTAAGGAAAAAATAATCCTAATCTATTTGGTCCCAGGAGGACCTTCCCCAGATTCGATCTTTCGGACTCTGTCATATAGATCCCCCAGCTCTCGCAATCCAAGCAGCAAGTAGGCTCGGGCCTGATGTCCTCCCTCAGCATTCTGGCAGTTTTCGATCCTCTTTATGACTTTGCCTTCTAGCTCCACGATTCCTCGCTCAAGGTATTCATGTTTTCTATTGGGGGTGACCGCCATTTCTTTCCCTTCCTCAATCAACCTTACGCTCTTCTCATGTATTTCTCGGTGCTCATTTTCAGAGTCGTGAACCCTTTTGCGCAGCCTGTTGTACTTGAGTTGGGTTTCAGCTTCTTCATCTATGATTCTGTTTCCTCGACCAGTCCCTGGTATTACTACCCCTTTCAAATCGTCCCCTAGCCAGGCCAGGTACAAAGGATCGCACCCTGCATGATATCTGTCTGGCTCAATTGTATTTTTCTCCACAATGATTTTGCAATGCCACATATGTTAAGCTTAGCACTTGTAAGGGACATGGTCGTCTTGAAAGTCTGCCCTGAAGTAGCTCATCTTGATGACCCTTGGTACAATCCGTTTTCTACCCGCTTGCCTCGTAACTCGCATAGGGACATATGGATATATCCATCGCAACCTGATCAATACCAAATTCGGAACATCCCTGGACCTGATAATAAACTCGTCCGTTGGAAATCACTCAACCATCCACTACACCTGTCCCTCGATTAGATTGTCGAAGAATTCTACCCATTTACTGGAACTTTCCGACTGAGCAAATCTATCCGGTATGTAGGTCATCTGCTTAGGGTGATGAAAAGCAATGTGGTTGTTCCAAGCCCTTCGCGGAAATTCTTGGAGATAGCGACCCTTTTTGAGATGCTCCAATAAACATAACTGTAGCAATAAGTTACAACATTCAAAATGCTTGACCCCTCTTTGACAGCGTTCCAAGGCCCTGTAGATATCAGCTATAATCATGGGGACTATGGTAAAGGTCTTTCTATTAATCCCCTCCATCAGAGTTCTGGCGACCATGGCCAACCTTGTGTGGATTCTTCCCTTTTTTCGTTGGGAACACTATCATCCCCAGAAAGCATACGATGAACATGAATACTTTGTGGTGGATGTGACCCAGTAAAGTGAGCGCGATCTCATCATGGTAGGTACGGAAAGACTTGCTATGGCCATAACTCTCATAGAGATATTGAAAGGTATGTAGGAGTCCTTCAGGAACTCTAGGTCGACATTCCTTTTCAGTCTCATCATCTTCAAAAATCCCCTGTATGTACGATTTTCTGGCACCAAAATCCTAGGACTGTCCCAAGTTAACCCTGCAAGCCCTCCTATTTCCTCTATATGATGTGTCATTTCTATTTTACCGAAACAGAATACCGCTCTTTTACTATCCCAGAATACGGTAGCAGCCTCGATCAATTTGTTGTTTGGTTCAATATCTAGCAGGGATGGCAAGTTGCCCAGGTGCTTTTTCACATGCTTCTTGTCACTTGAAGAGAGATCTTCCCACCAATATAGCAACAATGGAGGGATATTGCTAACCATATTGAATCTGGGGACCTCGTGCCTCATTTTCTACAAAATAAAGGGTTAGGCTTTACCCCCACCATATTCGGCTATTTATATATTTATGATCAGCATATCACAATTTAGTTCTCCTAAATTAATGCACAAAACGTGGTTGTGTCCATTGGGATTATGGAAAACCCGATGGACTTTGGATAAGACTTATCTTAAAGGATCATTATATGGACAACATAACTGAACCAACTAGGTTTGACCATGTTGCATGCACAATTTAATCAGCCTAAGGTTTCTATGGGGTTTTGGACCGGTACCCTCAAGCGGACAACTTGAGGGGGAAGGCACAGAACCGTCGACTGCATCGCTGATTGACTGGTTTTACTGCAAATAAGCCTTTTCGAATTTAAGGGTAATAAATAGGTAGAGCGCAACCATTTATTAAAACATTTCTATAGGATTTGATACGCACGAGTGGAATATGATGCGTAGCATGATTTATGCAATAGTTAATGACATGTAGGCAAGAATTTTCACGTAGGAAGAAATAAATACAACATTTAAATAATTGAAAAGACAGTTACAGTGAAAGAAAAAACAAAGAGACAAATTAGTTTTCAGGAAATAAAGGAATCATAAATGCTTAAAAAATAGACAGTAAAATTCAAATAAGGGAGAAGGGTACGGGATAATCATGCTTGGACTAATTTGTAAAGACAAGTTCGTTATGGTAAGAGCCTAAAAATATCCCCAGCGGAGTTTCCATGCTGTCGCGCCCCTTTTTTCCTCCCTTTTGATAGTGAGAGGTCCAGGTTTTGACATTCACGGGGTGTAATGACTCCTTTCTTTTTGGGAATTGGGTATTTGAAAAGTCGCCACCTAACGGATTATGGTACGTTAGGGCACCTAAAGTGATTTAACTCTTGAGTTGGTTTGCATTACCAGAGATTAGGGTAAGAGCTCAAAGTAACCTCGAGGTGAAGGTGTTAGGCACCCCTCTTGGTCCACAACTGTGGGTCCCGACCGAACTTATATTCACAAATTAGTCCATACAAGTAGTTGAATCAAATAAGTTGTTTGTAAAGCACATTGAACAATTCAAATAGCGAAATAAAGATTTGAACAAATTATAAAACAAGGGTTTGAATAAGGAGAGGATTTGGGCAAGGAGGGATCCTAGGTTGTTTATCCTATAGGATCACCCCACGCAATGTCCGGTAGACACTCTTCAATGAGGGGATACACGTGACATTAACGCGTAGTTATCATATCCCATATCTACCCTTCCCATCCCCTTATTGGTCATGCAAAGTGAGTGTTTGTTCACTGATTCCTATTGTGTACTGCTACCCGTCCCTTCTTAGTAGTCCCAGAGAGAGTTAGGACCTCTACCTATTAGGTACCCTTCTTAGTGGTCCCGGAGGGAGTTAGGACCTCTACCTATTAGGTAGTTCTAGACGTACCCCTAAGGTTTAGAAAGGCAAAACTCTAAGGCGACAGTCAAAACATGTAGGACTTTCACAGAATGAGAGCAGATAAAAGGCTCAAGTTTCCTCCTCAAGTGAAGTTAAGTTATTCATTCGGCCAATCGTCGGAATGTGTACGAGATACCATAAGGGCCTAATATCTCAATAGCACCTTTGTCTAAAGCTTCGAAGGAGACTTCATATCCGAAACGCAGGAATGATCTGACTACGTAAACATATAAGCAGCACGACTCAAACATAATTAAGGTCTTTATTAATCAAAGTCCTAAAGCAGTATCTCTAAGTGAATGTGCTGAAATAGACCAAACTTTTATACCCAGAAGTTATAACCTAGCAGTTGCGTAGGGATTCTTCTAAAGGTTATTAGAATCAGAAATGTTAAACGACAGAGACAGCTTTAAGGAAATGCAATGTTTTTTGAAAATGGCCTAAGGCTTGTCTGTATGCAATGCATAGGTCTATTTTAATGCAGAAACAAACAGGTTTTCGAAATAGAATCCCTTTAATACCTATAAACATGGTATCTAATGAGATTAATACCATTTTGAAAGAACTTGTTTCAGGGAATGTATCGTTTAATAAAACCAACTTTAGAAATGAGCTAGGCGTAGTAAAATTGATTTTTAGGCCAAATTAAATTACCAGACAGAATTGTGAGTATAGATCTTTACATGCATCGTATCTAGGCGTATTACTGTTTTTTAGCAACATGTGGGAAGTCTTATTAGAACTGAATTAGAGTCGAATCCTATAGGCATGACATCTATACTTGAATTGATTCAAGACTTGATTGTCTAGAGCCTATAAACATGGTTTCTAACAAAAGTTCAGAACCTTAGGAACATGATATCTACTTGATGCAAAATGACATTGGAAGTGAAATCCTATAGGCAGGGTTTCTATTTGATGTAAACGAAATTATATAGAAACCCTATAGGCATGATTTCTGTTAGGCAAGTAACCAGATTCAAAATAGCAAACCTACGAGCATGTTTTTCTACTCACACAAGCAATCAGATTCAAAAGAAGATCCTAAGAGCAGGATTTCTACCCACATTACCCCATAAAATATACATCTACCCACCCTTTTTACTGAATACCCCCAAGTGTCTGTTTACAAATTATTACAAGCTGATGAATGAATTACATAAATGAAATAAAATAACAAAAAGCTATTCTATAGGGATCCTGCAGTTAGGCCCAAGTTTCCCAAAGCCTCCAATGGTCTCATAAGCCTCAATTACATTGACAACTCAGAGTCTAGGTGCATCAAAGTTCCCTAAGGATCTCAAGGACCCCGGGCAATGCTTACACCTAGACTTAGTAACCAAGAATGGAATCAGTGCAGTGCAGAAAGGCCAGCCTCAGTATGGCAGAGTTCAGAGGGCTCTCAAGAAGATCCCAAGGAAGTACACATACTAAAGGGGGCAGAACTTATTGACTAAGATTAAATTGAGAGTGTAGGACACAAGTTGAAAAGGTTTATTAGAGACTGTTTTGAAAGCAACTAATAAAGCAACATAAATTGTTTGAAAATAGATGGGAGTGGTAAAAAAAGTCAAGCACTTCAGGATTGGATCACACACATAATCTAAATGAATTCAATAGTCACCCAGGGGTTAAAGGGTTTGGGGATATACAGATATTTGGCTGCAAACACATAACCCCAGCAAGGGGTCTTAGGACTGGTTTGGACATGCTCAGAGATGGTTGACACTGGCATAATCACAAACCAGTCAAGAAGAACATAAACACATAGAGGGTAGAGGGATTTGGGATTCACAAAGTGGTAAGTACACAGTAGGTAAAAGACAATTGCCCAGGCGTGCTTTGAATCACATAAGGGAATACATTGATTTAAAGGGAAGAGAGACATAGTAATATGTTGATAATGTAACTTAACTACAAGTTTCACAACAAAACCACAAGTAGAAGCAAGCTAGAAATATAAGAAACTGAAACAATAAGAGAAGCATATTGTTGTTGGAGCTTTAAATCAAAACTAGGACATACCTGTCACAACCCATTTCCAAAATAGATCATGATGGCGCCCAACACGTTAGTCAGGCAAGCAAACGCGAAAATATATTTAAGTTCTCATTTTTACTTTTACCAAAATAGGTGCATCAATCCATTAATTTAAAAATCAAACCAAAAATGAACAGTAATATGCCAAAGTATTTATACAACTCCCAAAATAAGTCTACTAACGTGTGTGCCAAAACCTGTTGTCACAAGTAATGGGCAACTAGTAGAATGTACAAAAGAATAAAACTATCCTACTGTCCGGGATAGATTAGACAGCAAAAGTAATAGGAAGACTCCATCAAGCTGCTGAACAACACAGGAAGGGGCAAGCTCACTATGGAAGTCTCGAACTATGAATCAGGGGCGCGTACTAGACTGATAGCTAGATACACCCACCTCAGATCCTGTACAATTAAGTACAGAAGTGTAGTATGAGTACATAAACAATATGTACCTAGTAAGTATCCCGTCTAATCTCGAAGAAGTAGAGACGAGAGATCGACTTGACATTTACTAGGGTCAAATAATATGATAAAGTGTTCTACTAGGCATGATAGTCACAAATAATCAACAGTTTGTAGCAAGAGGTAATAAGTCATGTCCTTAACAATTTTATAGTTAACCGTATACATTTCAAGTTTTTAGCTGAACAAGTCATGAATAAAATTTAACATATATATATGTAATACACACCTTATGTCGAGGTCGACGGCCCGATCCAACAGAAAATAAATTGTGCACTGCCAAAGGGTCGAATGATGCAAACCATAGATGCATCTATTTCTACCGAGGCAATTGGCCCGATCTACAAATGTCAATTAATATCAAGAAACACATGAATACATATTTATTTCCAAATAAATTCATACAAGTGTCTAACAAGTGTATACATTCGCTTATATTCCTTTCCAAATATCTAGCATATCCTAAGTGATCACATTAGCAAGAAAATATAGAGACATTCACAAATATAGCATGATACGAGTCCTAGACTACCCGAACAATTAACATAATAGTAGCTACGCACGGACTCTCGTCACCTAGTGCGTACGTAGCCCCGCATTTGATAGCGATTACTATTGTATTACACCTATGGGGACAATTCTCTCTTACAAGGTTAGAAAGGAGACTCACCTCGCTCCAAAGTGCACTTCCAATGCCAAGAACGAGTCCAAACCCTCAATTCGGAGCCAAGTGATCCAAAAGTAATTGAATGACGTAGTAACTAATCAATATGATCTTACAAAATCGTATTCTAGCTATTTAGGCAATTTTCCAACCCTTACTACAAGTTTCCTAAAACCCGATCCCGGGCCCACCTGCCCGGATTCCGAAATTATTCAAAGGAAGTTGTTCTCTATAACCTAAGGATCAATAATATATAATTTCTAAATCATTTCATAACAAATTTCGTGGTAAAATCTAAGTTTTATTAAAACCCTAGGTCTAGCTCTAACCCCTTTGATTTCTCCAAATCTTTAGGTGTTAATCTACCCAAAACTCAAGTGTTAAACTCAGAAATAAGGGGGATGAATTTACCTCACAATGCTATATGAAAATCCCTTCTCGAGAGATCCAAAATCGCTGAAAACGTGTGTGCCAAATGGTCAAAAATGGCTGGAGCTCGAATTAAATGAAGCTCACTACCTCAGCAATTTCTGTATCTGCGGTCCCACATCTGTGAGAGGAGAATGCATCTACGGAATTGGATAAAAGGGCTCGGATCGCTTCTGCAGTTTTGAACCTGCATCTGCGTAGCCGCTTCTGCAGCGAATGAACCGCTTCTGCGGTTTGACCTGGCTAGCTCTGGGCCGCATCTGCGAGGCCACGATCGCTTGTGCAGTCTCGCACCTGATGTCGACCAACCGTAGGTGCGGTTATGATAGAAGCAGATGCTTCAGCACTTCTCCCAATTCCCAACTTCACTCGAGCCTCGTCTGTTTGACGCTCGGGGCTCCCGGGCCCCGCCTGAACATACCGACAAGTCTGAAATCACAGGATGGACCTACTCAAACCTTTGGAATGCCTGAAAGAACACTAAATCTAAAAATCACCCGTAAAACCAAATGAATCAAACTTATGAACTTCAATTTCTTAATTTTCCTCTAACGAGCCGAAATGCACTTAAACTACTCGGATTGACACTAAATTTTGTGGGCAATGCTTAAATGTTATATCGGACCTGTACTGGGCTCCGGAACCAACATACGAGTCTGATAACCATGGAATCAATCATTAATTAGTTTCTTTAAATCCTTAATATTTCAGATTAACAATTTCTAATAAAAATTCATTACTCGGTCTAGGGACCTCGAAATTCGATTTCAGGTATGCGCCCAAGTCCCATTTTTTCCTACAGACCCTCCGAGACCGTCAAAGTATGATTCCGGGTCCGTTTACTCAAAATGTTGACCAAAGTAAAACTTAGCCTTTTAAGAAAATCTTAAGGAATCAAATGGGCATATTTCAACCCAAACTCTTCCAAATCCCGGGTCGTTATAATACCAGTGAAGATAGAAGTAAGTAGAATGAAAGAATCAAAGAGCGCAGATGATTAACCTTGGCTTACAACTGGCTAATATTAGCAAATAGCACAAGAGAAAAAGAGAGAATAGATTTTAGTATGAGAGGCAATGTTTGAAAACCAATGTTAATGAAAGATTTAGGGTATTTATAGTTGAAAGTAGGTAGTGAAATAAGGTAAGAATCATAGTAGTATAATATTGAAGGACTCAGAATCAATCACTTAGAGAATCACGAAAACACTCCCTTAAGTTAAGGGAATCAAATAAAATGGGAAGATTCAGCATCATATAAGGCAAGAAGAAAAATCAGTGCATGACTAAATAAGGAAGGAGTCAAGATTCAGTAAGCACATAGTAGTCGATTTGGACTAAATTCATGAAAACTTAATTAAGGACACAACTCAGTAGTAATAAAGTATCATAGCAAATATGGTGATGAAATTAGTTAGCTTAAACAGATAGGGTAAAGCTTTTAGGGTTTTAAAAGAAAATCTTTCAATCACCAATAATTAAGGAAATCAGAATCAATCAAGAGGGAGTCATGATTCTGTATTTTCAACATATAAATAGAGAAGATCAAACAGACGTTGCAAATGACAAGGTTCGCCATATTGACAGAGAGAAGCAAGAGATGAACAAGCAAAATGAGCAAAGTTATACAGAAGTGTCATAAGTAGGCTAAGGATTCAGTAAACACACTCGAAGCATGGTAACCACAGAAGATTAACAAGAGTCAAGTAAACAGGCTAACACATAGAACCAAAGCAAAGAAAACCTTAGAAATTATGGCTTTTGACAGGGTCAAAATAAAAAACAGTAATAACCTGAGATTGGTCAAAATAAGAAAGGAAAGAGTTTTCATCATAAAGAAAATCGGTCAAAACAGGTGTAGAAAGCCCTAATTTTTCAAAGAAAGTAAAATGGTTTAAAAATTGAGAATCTTTCCTAAAAAGTTCAAGAATAGTGCAAGTCATAGGAAGAACAGACTTAAAACATAAAAAATAACATAGATCTTAAGAGGTTCACACGAAAGCTAGGTTTTTAAAGGAAACCCAAATAGAACTCGAAAGAACCTGTTGTAAACTTCACCGATCGTGACATATAAAGTGTAATTTTGCCTAAAGTCAAACTAGAGAAGCCATAAGTAACCGAAAGAGAAACCCTAAGTCCAGCTCGACATGGCTCAGGATCCTTGAAGGCCTTAAAGATGATGAGCAAAGCTGTGAGAGATCCATTGGAGGCTTGGGGTTTGAGAGGTAGGCGCCGGAGATGACCGGAGAAGGAGGCGATTGAAAGAATCTAGGGTTAGATTGAGAGAGAGGAGAGGAGATGAGAGAGTTTTAGGGTAGCGGTTTAGAAGAAATGATTTAGGGTTTGGGGTCTCTCAAAATTAAAAAGGAAAGGAAGAACGAGGGCCGTTGATCTAAAAGATCAACGGTCAGGATTTAAAATGGCTTGGGTCGGGTAGGGGTAATTGAGTCTAGGTCGGGGTTTATTGGGTTATTAAAAAGAAAATTGGGCTAGGATTGTGGTCCGATTTGGCTAGGATTGAAAGCCAAATTTGGCTATATTAAATAGCTAGTTTTTTGCTATTTTAATTTTAATAAATAACAAGTAATATCTGGAATATAATTTAATGTGCCAAAATAATTTAAAATAGATAATTAACTTTTTAAAAATATAGGGACCAATTTCACACATATAAAATATAATTATATCTTAAAATGGGCTAACAATGCAATTATATGCAATTTAGCTTAAGGAAATACCAAATGTAATTATAAAATGCATGAAAATTGTACTAGCCATATTTTGGCATAAGTACAGAAATTAAATACATGAATTATCATAACAATAATTTTGAAAATAATTATTAGGGATTTTATGAATAAAAGGAGCGAAAATAAATCAATTTAAACCCTTAAATTATGGAAAGAATAATAAAATCCCCGTGCATGCTTTTTTGTATATATATATATATATATATATATATATATATATATATATATATATATATATATATATATATATATATATATATATGCTATTTTGAAGGTATTTATGCAATATATAGGAAAAACTGGGTATCTACACGTTGCAGCTGAGTTCCTGACCATAGACGGGTTTATTGGTTTAATAGCTTAATTTGTGTCTTATATTTGTTCAGAAATGATTACTGCTATCCAAAAGGCTATTTTTAGTCTTAAATTTTGAGTTTTTTTTTCGCTCCCTATAATCTGCTTTTGCATTATATAGCTTTTTGGATGACAATATCTAAATGGCAATTGCCTTTGTTTGAAGTACGGTGACCCAGTATAATAACTAATTGAGGTTGGAGGAAGTTTTTATGGTAATAGAAAGATTTTGGCCTCTGTTCTTAAGAACTCCAATCTAAAAGGGGCTAAGAAAGTGTCGAACTTCTTTTTTTTAAAATAAAAAAAATAAAAAAGGGTTTTGGTTTCTTAACACCAATTGTGGCAGAGAGCTCAAAATTAATATGATTTGAGTTTTTTTTTTCTTGGGTAATTTTTTTTCTCCTTTATTAAATTGATCATTTGGATCATGCTTAGAGTAATTGTTCGGATAGGCAAACTTTAGGATTTTACATCGTGGTTGAGTTTAAAGGTCGTTCCCTTAGTAAAATTGTTCCGGGGAATGCCCCGAAGAAATTATATATATTTTGATCCGGGGTATGCCCCGAAGTATTTGTATTTGGAGGCCGAAAGTAGAACTTGTAGTATTTTATTTTTATTTTTATTTTTTCTTTTACTAGGTGGGGACGACCTCGAGCTTCGTGTGTATTTATTTTGCTTTTCCGTGTTTATTTTTACCTCAATTTGAATATTCTAAAAACCAACTAGATCGAGTATGCAACTGTGACTTTCACGGGACTTGGGGAGTGCCTAAATCTTTCTCCCCTAGACAAATGAACCCCCTAACCCAAATCTCTGTTATAGACTTAGTTTTGGATTCCAATGTGTTTAAAAAGGAAAAATCATTTTTATAAAACGGTGACCTGACACACCAAAACCAATATCAGGTGGCGACTACGAAAAATCCTTTTGAACACATATTTTGTCACTTTCAATTTTGAAAACCCTTTTGAGCTTCAAAATCTTTTTATTAGTTTTTAAGAGGGTTAGTGAAGTTGGTAAAAAAAGGGTGTGACAGCTCTGGCGCCTCTGCTGGGGAGTTGCAGGTTCGAGCTGATACTTGATCTTGTTGGCTTTTAGAATATTCGGTTGACGTGTTAGTTTTTTTTATTTGCTTTATCTATTTGGTTTGTTTGTCTTATTTCCTATTTTGTTTGTTATTTGTTCGCGTTTTCTTATGTGTTTACCGCTTTATAACTGTCATTATTTGCATAACCATGGTTCTTCTTTCTGCAACAAGTCTTCCGGAGTATGTTTGAGCATACACGGCCTTTTTGTGAGTCACCCGTGTCTTTTGGGGGGTGGCATGGGAGCGTGGAGTGGGAGGATAGCTAGAGTAGCCTCCATCGACCACGTGCCGCCCCGAATTGCCTTGTCTAGTGAACCTCAAACATAAGTCAGCCTTTAGGTCATTTTTATTTGCATCATGTCATTTACACTTAGCAGGGTTCGGTCCCAGGTACCGTGTCCCTTCGTTGGAAGCCTGTCCAAATTGTGTCAAGTGGGCCCATGGCCCAAAAGAATGACCAAGATAGAGAAGAAAACCATTCAAAGTTTCAGGGAATAAGGTTTCAGATGGAGAGAGCAAGCCACGCGAGTCAATCTCTTATGGGAGAAGATGCAATGGTCGAGTACTTTCTTCAAGCTCAAGAGCCTACTTACTTTGAAAATTTGATCTTGGCTATGGGTAAGCCTTTTCTTGATGTGGTAAAAATGTGAGAAATAGTAGAAGATGGGTTGAAGTCAAGTAAGATCATAAGCTATTTTGCCTTAAAAGCCACAAGACAAGCAATTCAGAATGACACAGGTTGCTTGTCGGGTCAGAAGAAACATGATGGTGTTGCTATGGTTGTCTCAGGATCACGACATGGCCCAACGTGTCCGCCTCACCAACATACTAAGCCTAGACCCCGACCCCACCCCCAAACCTATCCCCGAGTTCCACATAATCCATCTTAGTACTATCCTCCTAACAATTTTGGGTCCTCTATCCAACCACTGGTTCACTCTTTATGGCGAGCACCAGCACCGCATAATACTCTTTTGCCTTCACAACATTTTGGAGCACCCAACAACCCTAGGAAATAGGGGCATAGAGGGGAACAAAGGAAAATAAAAATTTTCATGCCAATTGGAGAATCCTACACAAGCTTGTTTGAAAAGTTAAAACAGTCTGGCCTGATTGAGACGCTCCGTGGCTATACTTCAGACCCATATGCAAAAGGTTTTGATCCTACTGTAAGGTTTATGTACCACTCTAATGTCCAAGGGTATAACATTGAAGATTGTCGTACTTTGAAAACGAAGATAGAAAGAATGATTCAAGAAGGGATAATTGCGGTGCAGGGCAGTGACACCCAGAATATCACGCAGAATCATTTACCTGCACATGATGATGCACACTTTGTGGGAAGATGCATGGTGATAGGGAGTATGAGAATCTTCTTGGGAACTTTCTGACTAAAGTTAATGATATTGAAATTGGTGAAGGTCTCAATAATTTTGATGTGCAATCTAGTGGCTAAGATGTCGAGCTTGGTAATTGGAAAGACACTCCTTTTTTGGCTAGCTAGGGAGGAGTTTTGGTCGTTTATTTTGTTGTCATTTATGTTTTTCGGGTAATTTCAGGGCTGTAATCCGGACATTGTCTCGTGGCTCAGACCCTTCTGCTTCTTATTTATCCTAGTTCGTTTAGTGGTAGTAACTCGTCTAGTGTTATCTAGGATTGTTCCAGGGTTGTAACCCATGTCTATTTCACTTGTTTTGTTCAAACCCTTTTCACTATTTGTGTAATGCTATCTCCTATTTTCTGTTAGTTCTACTGAGTTTTTGTTTAGGTCACTTTTCCTTCTATAGTTCTTTTTGTGCTGACTCTAGTGACATGACATGCACGCATAATTCTAAACCAGGTCTTGAAAGTTAGTCTAATCATGAAGCAACGATACCGTTCTGAATATGATAAGAAGATGCATTCGAGGAAACAAGCAAAGATTCATGCATTTCGAGATAACCTAAAGCTTGAATTAAGTGAAACTGAGATAGTTAGTTTGGGAAATCGAGAGGTTGATAAGATCATACAACAAGGAAATGTCTCTCAAGAAGTTTCAGGTAGATCAGTCAGTGTTGAAATGCATTCTTCCACATCAAGACAAGGTTGAGTCAAGTCTGCTTCTAATTGGCAAGGATCATTCATTGGGACAAAGGTATTGTCCGTCGGCACTTTCTGTTTATGTTGATGCCATCAATAGATACTACGTATGATTTCTTTGTTTATCTTCAATTGCATGCTTGTACCTGGAATTCTTAAAGTTTGGTATAACGAAGGCATGTTATTCTGCTACCCAAACACTTTTATCTTTGGCTAACACTTTTAAGCCCTAATTTGTTTTGTTTCATACCCCTCTTTTGGAATCAGAAATAGAATTAGGAACTAGAAAAGAAAAAGGAAAAGAGAAAAATAAGAAAAAGAAAAGAAAAGAGAAAAAGTAGAAAAATAGAAGAAAGGAAAAGAAAATCAACATAAAAGAAAAGAAAAAAAGAGAAGGAAAAGAAAAACAACAAAAAACCAACTTTGTGTTGGAACTACGTTCGACCTGATTCTTATCACCTCAAGATACGTAGGCAGCCTTATGGTTCGGTCACACCAAATAAAATATTATATAATCCCCGAAGTCAAGAGTGGAGCAGTTTTTCTTAGAAATCCCATCAAAGAAAAAATCCCAAAAAAAAAATCCCCAAACTCCAAGAAACTGGGGCAGAAGTTTTAATTTGGCCAAGAGACCTGATTCCAAAAGTTGTAATTTTGAACCCTTTCATCTTAAATTATTTTGAGCCTTCATGCCACCCTTTCTTTCCAACCTGTCCAAAAGCATACATTACGGTCCAAAGAAAGACCTTCCGACCAATCTTTGAGGATGCCAAATAAAGTGCGTGGTAAAGGTATGATCTTCTTGTATCATGGGTAATACTTTGTTCTCAACACAAAGAGAGAAAATGATAAAATAAGAGAGTTTTCTCAGTGAAAACCCTCATTGGCACCGTGGCAACATTGAGTTGAGAAAAAGAGAAAAATGAGAGAGGCTTGATGGTGAAAACCCTTCAGGGCACTACAACTTGACTGAGGATTGTGGAAATGGGACAATTGGAGTACTGAATCCCAGTTTCACGGCTTAGAGGCACAACAAAAGTTGAAAATTAGACTTGCTTAACAAATTAGGCCAATTTAATCCATAATACATGTCGCAGTCATTAGAGTTGGTATCTACATCTGACAAGTTTCTACTCAGCGATTTGCTTGTTAGATGTCATCTCTTTTTGTTGTTCCCTTAACTATGTTCTTCTTGCTTGGTTTAAGTCCTCTGGAGTGTCTATTTTGTCAGAACAAGTAAATAAATGAATTCAAAATCTACGATCTACTTCAGTGGATCCCTCTTGTTCTGGTTTAGTCCCCTTTAGTTCGGAAGCTGTTTCTATTTCTACATCTCTTTCTTCCCCACTTTCCACCCTTTCTTCTGTTTTTGAGGCTTCTTTTAGTTTCTTAGTAAGAATGGGTGAGGGTATTCTGC
>MU709803.1:26773-50926 GCA_026770625.1 Nicotiana glauca
ATAGTCTTGATAAACCAGCGTTTATATATAGATGTAGAAGGGTCTGTTTGGGAAGTAAGAAGCCCCTTTGACATCTCTTCATCTGCAAATAATTCTCAATGTGAAAACACAGAGCCAGGGGGCTGATCTTTGAATAGGAAAAAGAGTGGATCTGCAGGGTCCCAAATGAATTGGCTTATTCGAAAAACGCCTGATGATGCATGCATTGGGCACAAGTATAAGTCAGTTTTGTAGATCAAGGATTTCAAGGACTCCTAAGTTGGTGATTAACATCTTTCCAATTGTACAAAGCGGAGTCTGGCTAGCACATCAAAGTGGCATAAGTCAGGAAAGAACAGTATGCCAACAATGAACATGCTTTGGGATTCATGTGAAGTGCAAAGATTTGGTAAATATCAATTCCTAAGCAAAATGCAACAGATAGAGGATATTGGGATCGAATGGAGTGGAGGTGTTTTATGTGATAAGGGTTGAAAGAAAATCAGTAGTCGATAATAGGAAAGGTGTTCCAAGTTGAAATCAAAGTTATCTTGGCAAGTGCAGAAGCAGGCGCCTTCAAGGTCAAGGCCACAAACTAATCGCCATATTTTAAACTCACAAGTTTTCTTTGTCTGAAACAAGGATGAAGGCTTTGTTCATATCAAAGCTTGAATTCTTCAGGATGCCCCATTTCTGCTTACGCAAAGGCTATTGAGAAGATCACACATCACCCTTAGGAGAAACACTTCCTAGTCTGGGTATTTCAAGTTATATTTTATTTTAGGAGATGCACTTCCTAATTTTGGTCATTTAAATTCATCCATAGGAGACGCACGTCCTAGTTGGAGTCATTGAAGTTTTACCCATTAGGAGACGCACTTCCTAGTAGGGGTCTTTCAGATTATACTTGTTAGGAGATGCACTTCCTTACTTGGGTCATTTAAATTCATTCCTAGGAGATGAACTTCCTAGTTTGAGTTATTGAAGTTTCACCCCTAGGAAATGCACTTCCTGGTCTGGGTATTTCAGGTTATATTTTCGTTTTAGGAGACGCACTTCCTAAATTGAGATTTTACACCTAGGAGACGCACTTCCTAGTTTGGGTCATAAGTTTATTCCTAGGAGACGCACTTCCTAGTTTGGTTCATTCAAGTTTCACCCCTAGGAGTCGCACTTCCTAGTCTGGATCTTTCAGGTTATATTTTTGTTTTAGGAGACGCACTTCCTAAATTGAGATTTCCCCCCTATGAGATGCATTTCCTAGTTTTGGGTCATTTAAATTCATCCCTAGGAGACACACTTCCTAGTTTGAGCCATTGAAGTTTCATCCCTAGGAGACACATTTCCTAGTTTGGGTCTTTCAGGATACTCTTTTAGGAAACACACTTCCTAAATTGAGATTTTATCCCTAGGAGATGCACTTCCTACTTTTTGGGTCATTTAAGTTCATTCCTAGGATATGCACTTCCTAGTTTGAGCCATTGAAGTTTAACCCCTAGGACATGCACTTCCTAGTCTGGGTCTTTCAAGATACTCTTTTAGGAAACACACTTCCTAAATTGAGTTTCACCCCTAGGAGATGCACTTCCTAGTTTGAGTCATTTAAGTTTATTCCTATGAGACGTACTTCCTAGTTTGAGTCACTGAAGTTTCGACCCTAGGAAATGCACTTCCAAGTCTGGGTCTTTCAGCTTATATTTTTGTTTTAGGAGACGCCCTTTCTAAATGGAGATTTTACCCCTAGGAGACGCACTTGCTAGTTGTGGTTAATTAAGTTCATTCCTAGGAGACACACTTCCTAGTTTTGAGTCATTGAAGTTTTACCCTAGGAGATGCACTTCATAGTCAGGGTCTTTCAAGTTATACTATTTAGGAGACGCACTTCCTAGTTTTGGTCATTTAAGTTCATTCCTAGGGGACGCACTTCCTAGTTTAAGTCATTCAAGTTTTATCCTTCGGAGACACCTTTCTTAGTTTGGTTCATTCAAGTTTCATCTCAAGGAGATGCACTTCCTAGTTTGAGTTCATCCTTAGGAGATGCGCATGCTAGTCGAGTCTTTAGTTTTACTCTCATCATTGCATCAAAAGTATAGGTGATTTACAGTTTTACTAACAACACACAAATCTTCCTAGTGCAAACTGGGGCAGAAGATTTTGTTTGTTTTGTTGTTTTGATTGCAGGCACCCACCTGGAGAACAAGAGAATTCATTTCGGGATTGTTTCAAGTTTCAAATCAGTAGCAGGCGCCCATTTGGAGAATAAGGGAAGTCATTTCAGAATTCAATTTAAGATAGAAGTAGCAGAAGCTCGCGGCAAGAATGCCAGTCAATAGTCCGAGATGACCAACAAAAGTAGTCTCAATCCAGAAAAAAAAAAGTGAATCCAAAATGCAGAAGCAGAAAGAAAAGAAAAGATGTGAATTGCTTAAGATGTGGTTGAAGTAACGAGCGCTACATATCCAGTCTTGATCTGAAAAGCTGAAGAATAATGAACTAGCACCTACAACTACCAAGCATCAAGGTTCAAATCTAAATTCTGCATGAAGAACCATTCAAGATTCAAGATCAAGCTTCAGGAGACTTATAGATAGGAATCTAGTAACTCATAGTTGACATGCTTAGTTAGACTTTTTTTCATTTTTTGATTTTGATGTAATAACAGGACTGCAAACCGGAACCTCGACAGAACGGCGCCTCAATAGGCTCTGCACCTTGGTATACTCCATCACTGTTCCTACTTCTGAACTACACGTGGTCTGATTCTTTTAAAGCCAAGGATATGTAGGCAGCTCAGATACCAGGGCTCGGTCACATTCTACTCTCTTTTAGTTTTTGGTTTCTCTAAATAAGGGTCGGGTCAAAAAACCTGTCTCATCATTCTTTGTCTGAAAACTCCTCGTGTTTTCAGTCAAAGAGAGGCAGCTGCAAACATGTAATTTTTGACCCTCCCCAAGATTTTACTGTAACGACCCGACTGGTCGTTTAGCCTTTTAGAACCACGTTCCCCTAAATTAAACCTTCCAAACTTGCTTTAGCTAATTTATGACTTGCGGGGACAGTTGGTTTGGGAGTTGGAATAGTTTTGAGTAAAAATATGTCCAATTGTTTCTTTAAGATTCTTTTAAAATACCAAGTTTGACTTTTGGTGACTTTTTGGGAAATCGGACCCGCATTCGTGGTTTGATGATCCTGAAGGGTCCGTGGGAAAATATGGGACCTGTGCGTATGCCCGGAATCGAATTCCGAGGTCCCTAGCCCGAGTAATGAATTTTTCTTGGAAATTGTTAAATTAAAATTTTAAAGAATTAAAGAAACCAAGAAATCATTGATTTCCTAGGTACCGGGCTCGAATTTTGGTTCCTAATATTGGTACAGGTCTGAAATATCAGTTAAGACTTTCCCGTAAAATTTGGTGTCAATCCGAGTAGCTTAAGAGCATTTTGGCCCGTTAGAAGAAAATTAAGAACTTGAGGTTCAATAGTTTGATTCATTTGGTTTTAGGGGGTAATTTCAAGATTTAGCGTTGCTTTAGGTGTTCCGAGTGTTCAAGTAGGTCCACCTCATGATTTTAGACTTGTTGGTATGTTCGGGCGGGGCTCGGGAGCCTCGAGCGTCAAAGAGCGAGGTTCGAGCGAAGTAGGAAAATTGTGGAATAACTGAAGGTTGATGCTTCTGTCATAACTGCATCTACGGTTCTAGGACTGCAGAAGCGGGACCGCAGATGCAATCAATTGATCGCAGAAGCGACCAAGGGACAGGCCAAGGGAAACCACAGAAGCGGCTTTAAAATTGCAGTAGCGGTTCCGCAAAAACAGTCCCTAGACCGCAGAAGCGTTCTAGCCGCCTTAGACCAGCTCCACAGAAGCGGCTTGTAAACCACAGAAGCGGGACCCAGACCGCAGAAGCAGTCCAGGCATTTTGGGCCAGATACATAGAAGCGATACTAAGTCCGCAGACATGGTATTTGAAAAAACCGGTCATTGCACCGCAAAAGCGAAAATCACTGGACAGTGAGTTCATTTAATTCGAACTCAAAGGCCATTTATTTCATTTCTACACCATACTTAGGCGATTTGGGGGATTCCAAAGAGAGTATTTCAACTTAGCACTTCAAGGTAAGTTAATTCCATTCATTATTAGTTTAAATACATGTGTATTAAGTTGATTAAACACTAAAGATTAGGCGAAATCAAAGGGGTTAGAGCTAGACCTAGGGTTTAAGTAAAATCAAGATTTAACCACGAAATTTGTTATGAAATGAACTAGAATTTATATATTATTGATCCTTAGGTAATAGAGAACAACTTTCTTCAAAAAATATCAGAATCCGGGCACGTGGGCCCGGGGTCGGAATTTAGGAATCTTGTGAAAAAGGTTTGGAAATTAATCAAATAGTTAGAATTCGATCTTGTAGGCCTATATTGACTGGCTCTTACTTCACTTAACTAGTTTGTGATCGTTCGGCTCCGAACTGAGGACTTGGGCTTGTTTTTGATATTGGAAGTATGCTTTGGAGCAAGGTGAGTCTCCTTTCTATCCTTGTAAGCGGGAATTGTCCTCATAGGAATAATAACTGAGTAATTGTTGCTAAATGCGGGGGCTACGCACGCGCTAGGTGAAGAGAGTCCATGCGTAGCTACTACTATGTTAATTGTCCGGGCAATTTAGGACCCACACCATGCTTATTTTATATAAATCTCTATATTATATTGTTAATACGAGCACCTAGGATATGCTAGGGACTTAAAAAGGGAATAAGAACTAACTTGTATATTTGTTGAAGTCTTGAATGGAATTAATGACTATTGATGTGCCTTGTGCGTATACTTGATATTGCTTATTATTTGGGGATCGGGCCGATCGTCTCGGTATGAATAGATGCATCTATAGGTGCATCGTCGACCCTCGGCAAGTGCATAGTTTATTTCTGTTGGATCGGGCCGTCGCCTCATAATTTTTGCGCATGTTATTGTTGCTTGTCTAAGAGTTTTTAATTATTGATATCGCCTTTCATGGTCCGACATAAATTGATAAATATAACAAAAGTAAATGGTTAGCTGGAAATATATTGGAGAGTAGGACTTTTATGTCATGTTATAAACTGTTGCTTATTAGTGATTCTTCATGGTTAGTTAATACCTTGATATATTATTCGACCCTAGTGAGTATCAAGTCGACCTCTCGTATCTACTTCTTTGAGATTAGGCGGGATACTCACTGGTTACATATTGTTTATGTACTCATACTACGCTTCTATACTTAATTGTACAGGATCTGAGGCAGAAACATTTGGTTACTAGTCCGGTGCGTGCCCTTGAGCTTACGGTAGAGACTTCCACGGTGAGCTGCTTCCTTCTTATGCTGCTCAGCAGCCGGATGGAGTCTTCCTTTACTATTTCTGTCTTTCTCCTATTTCAGACAGTAGGATAGAGATGTATTTTGTTTACTCTACTAGATGCCCACACTTGTGACACCAGGTTCTGGCACACACTTTGGTAGACTTGCTTTTGGGGTTATATTATTATGTTATTTATTTTATCTATCACTTTTGGTTTCGGATCCAAATTCGGATAATTATTTCACTTAAATTCTGCTAAAATTAACATAAGAAGTTAGGAATGTTTTGCATTGGCTTGCCTGGCAACGATGTCGGGTGCCATCATGACCTATTATGGAAATGGGTCGTGACAAAATGATATTAGAGCATTAGGTTCACGTAGGTCTCACGAGTTATGGGCAAACCTGATGGAGTCTTGTTGATCGGTACGGAGACATCTGTATTTATCTTCGAGAGGCTATAGGGTATTAGGAAAGAGTACTGTTTATTCATTTCCTATAGTACAGTGCTTAGTGTACTAAATTTCCCTCTTCTATTCTCTTACAGATGGTGAGAACTCGCACTGCTGATGTTCTGGACCCGGGAGGATCTGCTCCCCTCGTTGCTAGAGGCCGAGGTAGAGGCCGGGGGAGGGCACCGGCCCGTGGTAGGGGACAAGGGCATCCCAGAGCCGTTCCAGTTGCACCACAAGCAGATCCTGTGGAGGATCATATTATTGAGGAGCAGGGCGAGGTTCCCGCAGCTATGCTTACCCCGACGGATTTCATGACAGCACCAGGATTTCAAGAGGTTATGGGCCGCATGCTACGGTTCATGGACACTATGACTCAGGCTGGTTTATTTCCAGCAGAACCAGCTACTTCGCAGGCAGGAGGTGGAGCCCTGACCCCTACTGCTCAGGCTCCAGGTCACGTAGCTAAAGTATATCAGACTCTGGGTGCACTACTCGCAGATGGGGCTCAGCCAGTTACTGTAGTGGCACACCAGCCCAGGTCAGCTGTGGATGGTGATCCACAAAAGTTATTAGACATATAGACCAGGCTTCATCCTCTGGTCTTCAAGGGTGAGCATCATGAGGATGCCCAGGACTTCATTGACAGGTGCAGGGACAGACTGCACAACCTGAGGATATTGGAGTCGCATGGAGTTGACTTTACTATTTTTTAGCTCGAGGGCAGGGCCCGTAGATGGTGGCATTCCTACATTCTTGGTAGGCCAGCGGGTTCTCCTTCCATCGCTTGGGGTCAGTTTGTACACTTGTTCTTGGATATGTATATCTCGCCCTCTGAGAGGGAGGAGCTGCGGTACTAGTTTGAGCATTTCAAGTAGGGTCACATGTCTGTGACTTACTACGAGGCGAGGTTTTCCGAGTTGTCCCACCATGCACTCATGATACTTCCTACAGATGCAAAGAGAGTGCGGAGGTTTGTCGCTAGATTGCAGCACGAGATTCGATTTGGTATGGCTCGAGAGGTGGAGATTGGCACAGAGTATCAA
This sequence comes from Nicotiana glauca, assembly GCA_026770625.1. NCBI lineage: Eukaryota > Viridiplantae > Streptophyta > Magnoliopsida > Solanales > Solanaceae > Nicotiana > Nicotiana glauca. The sequence goes on from MU709803.1 coordinate 33,588, forward strand.
CTAGTTGTCGAGATTGCTCATCGGATTGAGGGATATCGCCAGTGGGGTAGAGAGCAGATACAGCAGGATAAGAGAGATAGGTTCTCCGGTGAGTTTAGGGGTTCCCCAGCTAGGGGCAGAGGTCAGTTTGGAAGGGGCCAGCATAGTAGGCCACCAGTTTTAGCACCACCTCCTGCCCGGGTGGCTCCAGCACGCCCCTATTTCAGTGCTATGCCAGAGAATTCCTACCGCCCGCCAGCTACTCAGGGTTCCTCCACTGGGTATTCAGGTCCCCAGGTTCCTTCCGATTCTTATTTCAGTGCCATGCCGGAGAGTTTATGTCGTCCACCAGCTATCCTGGCTTCTTCCAGCGGGTCTACGGGTTATCAGGGTTAGCCATCCGAGCAGCAGGTCGCTGCCCCGCACTATTGTTTTGAGTGCGGAGATCCCGGTCACATGAGGAGATACTGCCCCAGACTTCGGGGCAAGGCTGTGCAGCAGGGTCAGCAGCCCATGATTTCAGCACCAGCTGTCCAGCACCTAGATGTGGAGGGCAGACGGGTAGAGGCCATCCTAGAGGTCGAGGTCAGACAGGGAGAGGTCAGCCAGCTACTACCCAGTCAGTTGGAGGCTAGATAGCCGACGCTCTAGCTAGATTCTATGCTCTTCCGGCCAAGCCAGATGCATTGGCCTCAGATACCGTCATCACAAGTATTATTTCCATCAGTGGTAGGGATGCTTCAGTATTATTTGATCCGGGGTCTACTTATTCATATGTATCATCTCTGTTTGCTCATTTCCTAGTTATTTCTCCTGAGCCTTTTGGCACTCCTATTCATGTGTCTACTCCTGTGGGTCATTTTGTGGTTGTGGATTGGATCTACCGGTCCTGTGTGGTCACTTTCTATGTTTTTGAGACTATAGCAGATCTTCTGTTGCTTGATGTGATCGATTTTAAGGTCATCCTAAGCATGGATTGGTTATCTCTATATCACGCCGTCCTTGATTTCCATGCCAAGACTGTTTCACTAGTGATACCAGGATCGCCGAGATTAGAGTGGAAGGGTTCCACAATTGATATGCCTAGCAGAGTTATTTCTTTCCTGAAGGCTTGACGCACGGTCAAGAAGGGGTGTTTGGCCTATCTAGCTTAGGTTTGAGACATCACCACAGAGTCTCCGATGATTGATTCAGTACCAGTAGTCCGAGAGTTCGCCGATGTTTTTCCGTCTGATCTTCCTGGCATGCCTCCGGATCGTGATATTGATTTTTGTATTGGTTTGGCTCCAGGCACTCAGCCTATCTCTATTCCACCATACCGTAAGGCTTCTAAGGAGTTAAAGGAGTTGAAGGAGTAGCTCGAGGATTTGTTGGCAAAGGGGTTTGTTAGGCCCAGTGTGTCGCCATAGGGTGCACCAGTGTTATTTATGAAGAAGAAGGATGGGACTATGTGGATGTGCATTGATTACCGCCAGTTGAATAAAGTCACCATTAAGAACAAGTATCTGTTGCCTCGTATTGATGATTTGTTCAACCAGTTGTAGGGTGCTAAGGTGTTCTCTAAGATTGACTTGAGGTCAGGGTATCATCAGCTGAAGATTCGGGACTCAGATGTTCCGAAAATTGCATTCCGGACTAGATATGGCCACTATGAGTTCCTAGTAATGTCCTTTGGCTTGACTAATGCCCCGACGACATTTATGGACTTGATGAACCGGGTATTCAGGCCTTATATTGATTCTTTTGTTATCGTCTTCATTGACGACATCTTGATATACTCACGTAGCCTGGGGGAGCACGAGCAGCATTTGAGAGTAGTGCTTCAGACCTTGCGAGAGCAGAAGCTATATGCTGAATTCTCCAAGTGTGACTTCTGGCTAGAGTCAGTGTCATTCTTGGGGCATGTTGTGTCAGGAGAGGGTATTAAGGTAGATCCCAAGAAGATCGAGGCAGTTCAGAGTTGGTCACATCCTACTTCAGTGACCGAGATCAGGAGTTTCCTGGGGTTAGCAGGCTATTACCGGCGATTTGTGCAGGGCTTTTCATCTATTGCATCCCCCTTGACTAGATTGACCTAGAAGTGTGCTCCATTCCATTGGTCTAATGATTGTGAGGAGAGCTTTCAGAAGCTCAAGACCGCTTTGACTACGACACTAGTTCTCGTATTGCCTTTCGGTTCAGGGATGTATACGGTGTATTGTGATGCTTCACGCCTTGGCTTGGGATGTGTATTGATGCAGGAGGGATGAGTTATTGCATATGCCTCACGTCAGCTGAAGGTTCACGAGAAGAATTACCCTATGCACGATTCTGAATTGGCAGTGATTGTTCATGCTCTTAAGATACGGAGGCATTATTTCTATGGGGTGCCATGTGAGGTTTATACCGATCATCACAGTTTGCAACATTTATTCAAGCAAAGGGATCTTAATTTGAGGCAACGCATGTGGCTTGAGTTACTAAAGGATTACGATGTTACCATTCTTTATCATCCGAGTAAGGCAAATGTGGTCGCAGATGCCTTGAGCAGAAAGCGGAGAGTATGGGTAGTTTGGCATTCATTCCAGCAGAGGAGAGGCCACTAGCTTTGAACATTCAGTCCTTGGCTAACAAACTTGTGAGGTTGGACATTTCAGAGCCCAGCTGAGTTCTAGCATGTGTGGTTGCTCAGTCTTTGTTATTGGCAGAGATTAAGGCTCGGTAGTTCGATGATCCATATTTGGTGGCTCTCAGAAAGACGGTACTTCAGGGAGGTGCCCAGGAGGTTTCTATTGGCGAGGATGGTGTTTTGCAACTCCAGGGTCATCTATGTGTTCCTAATGTTGATGGTCTGAGGAGGAGGATTCTAGAGGAGGCACACATTCGCGGTATTCTATCCACCCGGGGGTTACGAAGATGTATCGATACGTGAGGCAGCATTTTTGGTGGCGGGGGATGAAGAAAGACATAGTAAAGTATGTGACAAGGTGTTTGAATTGCCAGCAGGTCAAGTATGAACATCAAAGGTCGGGTGGCCTACTTCAGTGGATGCCCATTCCGGAGTGGAAGTGGGAGCGCATCACCATGGATTTCGTAGTGGGGTTGCCGCGGACCTTGCGGAAGGTTGATTCAGTATGGGTCATTATGGATAGGTTGACCAAGTCGGCCCATTTCATTCCTATGGCGACTACCTATACAGCGGAGAGGTATGCTCAGATTTATATTCGGGCGATAGTCCGATTGCATGGTGTGCCAGTTTCTATCATATCAGACAGAGGCCCTCAGTTAGCTTCCTATTTTTGGAGAGCCGTTCAGAGTGAGTTGTGGACTCGTGTAGAGCTTAGCACAGCATTCCATCCTCAGACTGACGGACAGTCGGAGCGGACAATTTAGATATTGGAGGATATGCTTAGAGAATGTGTGACTGACTTTGGAGGGCAGTGGGATCAGTTCTTGCCCTTAGCAGAGTTCGCGTACAACAATAGCTACCGGTCCAGCATAGAGATAGCCCCGTACAAGACTTTATATGGTCGATGTTGTCGTTCTCCTATCGGGTGGTTTGAGCCTGGTGAGGCTAAGTTACTTGGCACAGATTTGGTACAGGATGCCTTGGATAAGGTAAAGTTGATTCAGGAGAGGCTTCACACAGCTCAGTCCAGACAAAAGAGCTACGCGGATCAGAAGGTGCGTGATGTATCATTTATGGTTGGCGAGAAGGTTCTTTTGAAAGTCTCACCCATGAAGGGCATTATGAGGTTTGGGAAGAAGGGCAAGTTAAGCCCAAGGTTTATTGACCCCTTTGAGGTGTTGAGACGAGTTGGGGAGGTTGCCTATGAGCTCGCCTTACCCCCAGTTTATCGGGATTTCATCCAGTTTTTCATGTTTCGATGCTTCGAAAGTATCATGCCGACCTATCCCACGTGTTGGACTTCAGTACCACTCATTTAGATGAGAGTTTGGGATATGAGGAGGAGCCAGTTGCTATTATTGATAGGCAGGATCGCCAGTTGAGGTCCAAGAGGATTTTTGCGGTGAGAGTTTAGTGGAGGGTCCAACCAGCCGAGGAGGCGACCTGGGAGTCCGAGGAGGACATGCGGAGCAGATATCCCCACTTAATCAGCAGTCCAGGTACTTTTCTATGTCCGTTCGAGGACGAATGTTTGTTTAAGAGGTGGAGAATGTAATGACCCGACTAGTCATTTAGCCTTTTAGAACCCCGTTCCCCGAAATTAAACCTTCCGTACTTTCTTTGGCTAATTTAAGACTTGCGGGGACGGTTGGTTCGGGAGTTGGAAGAGTTTTGAGTAAAAATATGTCCAATTATTTTTTAAGATTCTCTTAAAAGACCAAGTTTGACTTCGGTAAACTATTTGGGAAAGCAGACCCGAATTCATGGTTTGACGATCCAGGAGGGTCCGTGGGAAAATATGGGACGGGGGTATGCCCGAAATCAAATTCCGAGGTTCCTAGCCCGAGTAATGATTTTTTCTTGGAAATTGTTAAATTGAAGTTCTAAAGAACTAAAGAGACCAAGAAATAATTGATTTCCTAGGTACCGGGCTTGAATTTTGGTTTCGAAGCTTGGTACAGGTCCGAAATATCAATTAAGACTTGCCCGTAAAATTTGGTATCAATCCGAGTAACTTAAGGGCGTTTTGGCCCATTAGAAGAAAAGTAAGAACTTGAGGTTCAATAGCTTGATTCATTTGGTTTTAGGGGGTAATTTCAAGATTTAGCATTGCTTTAGGTGTTCCGAGGGTTCGAGTAGGTCCGCCTCATGATTTCAGACTTGTCGGTATGTTCGGGCGGGGCTCGGGAGCCCGAGCGTCAAACGAGCGAGGTTCGAGCAACACAGGAAAATTGAGGAATAGCTGAAGGTTGGTGCTTCTGTCATAACCGCATCTGCGGTTCTAGGACCGCAGATGTGGTCAATCGATCGTAGAAGTGACCAAAGGCCAGGCCAAGGGAAACCGCAGAAGCAGCTTTAAAATAGCAGAAGCGGTTCCGCAAAAGCGGTCCCCAGACCGCAGAAGCGGTCCAGCCGCCTTAGACCAGCGTCACAGAAGCGGTCCAGGCATTTTGGGCCAGATCCGCAGAAGCGATCCTAAGTCTACAGAAGCGGTTTTAGCGGAAGCGGTCATTGCACCGCAGAAGCGAAAATCGCTGGGCAGTGAGTTCATTTAATTCGAACTCAAAGGCCATTTATTTCATTTCTACACCACACTTAGGCGATTTGAGGGCTTCCAAAGAGAGGATTTCAACTTAGCACGTCAAGGTAAGTTAATTCCATTCATTATTAGTTTAAATACATGTGTATTAAGTTGATTAAACACTAAAAATTAGGCGAAATCAAAGGGGTTAGAGCTAGACCAAGGCAATGCGGCCGCAGTCTATTCTCTGCGATCCATAGTGCCAAGATTCAGAGAGGTTGATTTTCAGAGTTTTGAGCCTCTACGGTCCGCGATCAACTTAGTGCGGACCGCGCTAGAAGCCTCCGTGGCCGCGGTCCATTCTGTGCGGTCCGCGAAGCCCAAGTTTAGAGAAGGAAATTTTGAAGGCCAAAGCCCAGTGCAGACTGCGGTCCATTTTGTGCAGTCCGCACTAGGCTCGCAGGGGCATTTTTGTGAAGATTTTTAACTTAGTATAAATAGATTCTTTTTCCATTTTTAGGGTATCAGATATTAAAACAACATCAGCTGCGCTCTTGGGTCGATTTTTCTTATCCATTTTTGGCATTTTTACTTACTTTTCATCATTGAATCTTTGTCTTTAGATTAGTAATTAATTAATATGTGTTTATCTTCTTCTATTTCTTTCTTTTATTCTTTGAATATGAGTAGCTAGACCCCATATCTAGGGTTTTGGCTAAACCCTAGTGTGGGTAATTGATGTGTCTTGGATTTTAGGGCTAAATTGACTATGGGTGTTTGATATTTGGGTCAATTTCATGGTTAAATTGCTGAATTAGTGGTTGTAAACACTAGTTTGTGTTTAGTGGACTAGGGTTGTTCTTGAGAAAGAGAGCCCATGTCTTTGAAATTGATCCAACAAGGAATTGGGGCGTACTCAAGAGATTGATAGCCCCAATTAAAGGACTAAGCCTCGAGAGAGTAATACCCGACTTGAACCTTAGTTGCTTATGCAAATTTGCATACCCAGTTGTTCTTGAGAGAGTCAATTGGGCAAAATTACTTGAACCACCGAGAGGTGTAAAGTGGGTAAATTAGTGCGACGGTTATATCATACTCCAAAAATATGTCAAAGATGCCTTAGACTCAAGTATCCGTCAATTGGCCTCCTAGGTAGAAGTCACTACCCTAGTGCCCTTTTAAACCATTAGATACAATTTACAATCTTCAACTCTTAGCTTAATTTACAATTTGTAGTTGGTTAAAAGTAGAATTATAAAGAAAACCCCAAAAACGGATAGAAGAGCAATTAAGAGCACATACGCAATCCTAAACTTAATAGATACTCGATTCCAATTCTAGCTCTTTGTGGATATCGATCCCGACCCAAAAAGTTGGGTAAAAGCTATTGTGACCCTCTCTTGCTACTTATTAGTAGTGCAGAGTTGGAAGTGATCACTTTTTGGTGACGTTGCCGGGGAGCTAACAATTTTGGCTATCTATTTAGTTAGTTTTGTGCATTGTTCTTCTTTCCTATTTGCTACTAATTTGTGTGTGTGAATACTTCAGGTGCCAAATGGCTTTAAATGCTAATGACCCTCTTGGAAATGTGCTTGCGTGGGAGGAGGTTGATGATATTGGAGAGGATGAGGTGCCTCTTGTACCTCCTAGACCACGATGAGGCTGCCAGGCCAATGCTAATGAAAATGTCCCAGACCCTCATCCGCCACCTCCAAGAGCATTTCCTCAGGTGCTACCGAACCAAGGCTATGCAAGTGCTATTGTCCCACCCAGAATCCGGGTGAGCAATTTCCAGATACCCAATGTGATGTTTACCTTACTTGAGCAGCTGGGTATTTCACGGGCGCTGCGGATCAAAATGCCTACAAACATCTCAAGGGGTTCGTGGATACATGTTGGGGTAGCAAGCAGACGAATGTGTCCGAGGATGCTCTTAGACTGAGAATTTTACCATTCTCACTTTGGGGGAAAGAATTGGATTGGATAGAGAGACTCCCCAACCATTCCATCACAACTTGGGATGAGTTGGCGAACAAGTTTATTGCTAAATTTTTCTCACTCGGGCACATGGCGGCACTTCGAGATGAGATATTGGCCTTCAAGCAAGAGCCCACGGAACCTTTGCATGAGATTTGGGAGCGGTATAGAATGATGGTGAAGGAATGCCCCAATAATGACATAACTGATTATATGTTGCAACAAACTTTCTACCAGGGCATCAATATTGCAAATCAATGCATAGTCAATCAACTCGCCGGGGTTAGTTTTATGAAATTTTCATATGATGAAGCTTGTGTCATTCTTGATGAGATGGCGGATACGTCTCTGCATGTCAAAGTAGAGCTAATGTTCCTCAAGGTGACCCTACTGTTATTCATTTGCATAAGGAATTACATGACCATGGGCAAGCTATAGCAAAGTTGACAACTACTATGAACCAATTGGCTAAGGCACAATTGCAACAAGTCCAAAATCCTCGCCAGGTGAATGCCATGGAGGGTGTTAATATGCTTGTCAACAAGAGAAGGCAAATAAGACAACAAAACCAAGAAAATTCTGAGCATTTTGATGATGATTGTGATGGGTTTCAAATTATGGCTATGTTGAGCAAAATGAAGAGGTTCAATATGTGAATAACTGTGAAGGCCAACGGGGCAATTGTTCCAACCAACAACAGTGGCAACCCTAGGGCAATTGGGGCAATCAATAACAAAATAGTGGTAATTGGGGGAACAACAATCAAAACAACAACTGGGGCAATCAGAACAACAATCAAGGCAACCAAGGGAATTGGAATTGTAATAATAACAATTGGGGCAACAATAACAATCATGGTGGATGGAACAATGGGAACTAAGGAAACCGGAGGCAAGGCTTTCAAAGGCCCCCAATGTACCAACGATCGAACAATCCACCCCCTTTCCCTTCTCAATGTCCTAGTTCTTCGAGTAATGATATGGGTAGAATTGAAATGATGTTCAACTAAATGATGAAGAAGAATGCGGATTCGGATGCACAATTGGCTTCCCACAACACCTCTATTAGAAACTTGGAGGTGCAATTAGGCCAAATCTCTCAGTCATTGAATACTCGCCCGAAGGGTGCTCTACCAAGTGATACGGTAGTAAACCCAAAGGGTGGGAACAATCATGTCATGGCAGTTATGACAAGGAGTGGGAGAGGTGGTGATGTGAATGCCTTGAAACAAAAGCAAGTGGTTGATGATGATGTTGAGTTGCAAGAAGATAAAGTTCCTTTGGTAGTTGAAGATGTGGTTGATGAAAATGTGACCAATGAAGTGAGGATTGAGATTAATGAAGCCGAGGTAGAAACTCAAGATGCTGTGAACCCGTCTAGGGAATACGTGATTGACATGCCGGAGCCGGTTGTGCCAAAAGCCAAGGCTCCTTTTCCAAGGCCACCTTCGCCTTATCCTCAAAGGATCGCAAAGCAGAGAAATGCTAATCAATTCAAAAAGTTCATTGATATGATGAATAGCTTGTCCATTAATGTGCCTTTGGTGGAGGCTCTCGAACAAATGCCGGGCTATGAAAAGTTCACGAAAGACTTGGTCACAAAGAAGGGTTCTATGGATTGTGAAACTATAAAGATGACTCACCAAGTTAGAGCTATAGTGCATTCTATGGCCCCAAAACTTGAGGATCTCGGTGCTTTCACCATTCCTTGCACCATTGGGAGAGCGGATTTTGCAAAAGCTTTATGTGACTTAGGAGCTAGTATCAACTTGATGGCTTACTTAGTTTTCAAGACTTTGAGTATTATGCAAGAGGTGGTAAAGAAAGAAGTGATAAAGTGGTTAGATGCCGGGGTTGTGTACCTTATTTCTGATAGCTCATGGAATTCTCTGGTGCAATGTATGCCGAAGAAGAGTGGTATGACTGTGGTGACAAATGACAATAATGAACTTATTCCCACTCAGACAGTTACTGGATGGAGGGTATGCATGGACTACCAGAAGCTGAACAAGGTGACCTGCAAGGATCACTTCCCATTACCATTCCTTGACCAAATGCTTGATCGTCTTGAGGGGCGTGCCTTTTATTGCTTTTTGGATGGATACTCAAGATATAATAAAATATTAGTCACTCTGGAGGACCAAGAGAAGACCACATTTACTTGTCCATATTTCATCTTTGCTTTCTCTCGGATGTCGTTCGGGTTGTGCAATGCTCCGGCGACATTCCAATGATGCATGATGGCTATTTTCACCGACATGGTGGAAGATATTTTACTGAGTTTTTCATGGACAATTTTAGTGTGGTTGGTGATTCTTTTGAAGAGTGTTTGTGAAATCTAGATAGAGTTTTGGCCCGATGTGAAGACACAAATCTCATACTTAATTGGGAAAAATCCCACTTCATGGTTGAGGAGGGCATAGTGTTGCGCCACAAAATTTCAAAGCGTCGGAGTGAAGTTGACAAAGCCAAGATAGAGGTGATTTTAAGGCTTCCTCTCCCCAGTTCTGTCAAAGGGGTAAGGAGTTTTCTTGCCACGCGGGGTTTTACCGAAGGTTCATCAAAGATTTTTCGAAGGAGGTGAACCCCTTGTGGAAGCTACTAGAAAAGGATGCCAAGTTTGTGTTCGATGAGGGATGCATGCAAGCATTTGAGCTTCACAAGCTTAAGTTGACCACTACCCCGATCATTACCGCACCAAATTGGAGCTTGCCTTTCGAGCTCATGTATGAAGCAAGTGACGTGGTGGTTGGGGTTGTTTTGGGTCAAAATATTAGCAAAATATTTCATCCGGTGCACTACACAAGCAAGACCATGAATGAGGCTCAAAGTAACTACACGGTTACCGAGAAAAAGTTGTTGGCCATAGTGTATGCAATGGAACAGTTTCGTCCGTATCTTATGGGGGCCAAATTCATAGTGCACACCGATCATGCCGCCCTTAGGTACTTGATGAGAAAGAAAGACTCCAAGGAAAGGTTGATGCGATGGGTGTTACTACTCCAAGGTTTGATCTAGAAATTATGGACCGAAAAGGTAGTGAAAACCAAGTTGCAGACCATTTGTCCCGCTTGGAGGAGGAAGGAAGGCCATGTGATGGCCTAGAGATCAATGATGCTTTTGATGCCTTTCTTTCCAAGTATGGTGTCAACCATAAAGTGTTACGCCTTATCATCCTCAAGAAAGTGGCCAGGTTGAAGTGTCCAACAGAGAGATCAAGAGCATTTTGTCCAAAACTGTCAATGCCAATAGGACCGATTGGTCTAAAAAGTTAGATGATGCTCTATGGGCTTACCAGACCGCTTACAAGACCCCAATTGGTAAGTCGCCGTAATGGTTGGTATTTGAGAAAGCATGTCATTTACCAGTGGAGTTGGAGTATAAGGCCATGTGGGCCTTGAAGAAGTTAAATCTTGAGTGGGACGTAGCTGCCAATATTCTGGTAGAGCAACTCAATGAGCTTGACGAATTTAGATTGCATGCCTACTCTAGTTCATCCCTGAATGAAATACCTTCACGACAAGTATACTCGGGGAAAAGAATTCAAGGTGGGAGATTTGGTGCTCTTATTCAACTCTAGGCTACGGTTGTTCCCGGGAAAGCTCAAGTCAAAATGGAACGGGCCATTTGAAGTAGTGTGTGTGACCCTATTTGGTGCTATTGATTTAAAGAACAAGAATGGTGAAGTTTTTAGAGTGAATGGGCACCGGTTCAAGCATTATCTTGGGAAGATTGATGACAACCACGTGGTGGTACTTCTTCATTTCAAATGATGTGAGGGTAACTTGCGTCGTGCCGCGACGTTAAATCAGGCGCTTCTTGGGAGGAAACCTATGTGTTTTTCATTCTTTTTTTTATTTGATTTTTATTATAGTATAGGATTTATTTTTGGGCCAACTGGTTGTGAGATGTTACAGGATTGAGTTGTTGCAGTGCAGAACAAAATTGAGAAAATGCACAGGTCTCTGAAGTTTCCAGTACGGCCGCACTACAATTTTGTGCGAACCACACTGGTAAAAGGTGATGAGAGGACTCTCTGAAGTTTGCCACCGCGACCGCGGTTGATTTTGTGCGGTCCGCGGTGGACCACTGCGGATGTGGTCCATTTTGTGCGGACCGTAGTGGGTTGCTAAGTTGAGCTTGAACAAAATAACCCAGTGTGGACCGCGGTCCATTTTTTGCGGTCTGCATTGGTTGGTGAGAATGGGTCCCAGTCCTTTTTGTATAAATAGGGCTTGAAGGCCTCCTTTTACTCTTTTCGCACTTTTAACTCTCAGAGCCTAAATCACTGTTCATCTACATCTTTACTAATCTTTCTTTTCTTGGAATTGTTATCATCCTTTTCATCTCACATCTGGTACTTAAATTTCTCTTTCATGGATTTAATTTTGTTAAATTTCCTTTATTTTCTATTCTTTTCATCTAGTTTTATTTGCTTTTTGTGTTTTCTTCAATTAAGCAGGTTAGGTTTAGTGATTCTTTTCAACTATATTAGAATTATTTAATTTAATGAACTGGGAAACCATGTAAGAACATGAATTAGGGGCAAATATTGAGCTTAAAATCAAATGTTGAAACCCTAGTTTGGTGCCAAAACTGGGCACTCAATGCAGACCGCAGTCAATTCTGTGCGGTCCGCGGTGCCCTTATGCGGTCCAAACTACCATTTTGTGCGGACCATACTGATGAAATCTGAGAAGGTGAACTTTGGACAGTGCGGCCGCAGTTGATTTTGTGCGATCCGCACTGCCTAGATACACAGTGTGGGTAGTCTGAACCCCACCTCTATGCGGACCGCTATTTATTTTGTGAGGTCTACTGTGTCCTCAATACGGCCGCACTACCATTTTGTGTGGTCTGCACTGCTTTGATACAGAGGATGGGTTTCTAAACCCCACACCTGTGCGGACCACGGTTGATTTTGTGCGGTCCGCATTGGCCCCTATGCGGCCGCACACCATTTTGTGTGGTCCGCACTAGGCAACTTCTGCAACACGTATGCAAAAATTCCATTCTGTTCTGAAATACTGTTTTATCTGAGACCACTGATACTAACAAGTTATTTGAAATGTGTTTGTAGACAATGGTAAAACAATGCGAAAAATACTCAAAACAACCCGGCAGAGGTGAATCCTCTCGGGGAGGGAAGCAGAAAATGATTAATCTTACTCCCCAAGTTTGGGAAAACATAAAAAGAACAATAAATTTAATAAAAGTTGCTGATAGAGCAATTGATCATTCGGGGAGTGAGTACGAGCCATCCCGAGAGATCTTCTCAGACTCCGTGCCAGAGTACATGCCTGACTGGCCGGGAAGATTTAGATTGACAGATACTACTCCTCCACCATAAGCCACTGCCCAAGCACCAACACACGTTTCTTCTGGGTCGTCTGAGGGCTCAGCAATGGGTAGTGAGGAATACTCTACCTCCTCCATAACTTCATTATCCAGGGAGGGTGGAGAAAGAGGTAAGGAGGAAGTAGGGGGAGATGAGGAAGTGGAAGAAAGAGGAGAACAAAGGGTTGGGGGTGTTGATAGAACTAGGAATCCGGAGGTTTGGCGAGATAGATTCGTGAGTGAGGTGGCGTACCACAAATTTAGGGAGTGGTGGCCGATGAGAAAGTTGATTTCGGAGAGGAGCTTCATTGATAGAGACCTATTACCCTACAACCCCAATGTGCAAAGACAATTTAGGACTAGAGTGGGCTGGGAACATTTTTTGGATGCTAACGAACACATGGTCAAAGAGTTTTACTGCAATGTAGCCCACATAAAAAAGGGCTCCAAAGTGACCCAGGTTCAGAATCTAATAGTGTTATTTGAAGGGAAGTAACTCAACGAATACCTTGGCTTCAATAAGGAGGATGAAACCTTGTACATGGCGAAGATGGAGATGGGTGAGGAGGTTCGTCCCTAGCTAGCACAGTACCTGGTAATCCCAGGTACCACCGCGACTAGTTGACCGCTGGAGTCAAGATCTTGAGACGGACCTTAAACTTTGAGGCACGGGGATGGGAGACCTTTGTATTTATCAGGTTTGACCCTTCGACACATAATAACACCCTTCCTCTTTCCCGGGCTGTGCTGGTGGCTTCTATTATGGCAGGGTACCCCATCAATGTAGGGAATGTGATGTCGAGGATTATCTCCATCGTGGGTGTGAAGCATGATCAGAACTATCCTTTCCCCAACACGCTTACAATTTACTTCCGGGACTTGAATGTATACAAGAGGCCCTATGACATCAAGGTCAAGGTGAAAGCCCCATTTTCCTGGTATAGCATGCAGGGGGATGAAAACCCCAAAAGCAAGAATTTCAAAGCCCACACTAGCCAGTCTGAAGAGCCAGTTGTGGTATTAGCCCCTGTTGAGCCTACCTCTACTTCCAAAGATATCCCTCCCGGTCCATCTACACCCACAACCACTCTTCCCGGCCCATCCATATTAGCAAGCCTAAAAATACCATCTTCCCAGGCCCATCCAATTACTGCTCACCGACTGAGCTAGACCCTTATTAGCATAAAGAACTGGATGTAGACTGCCTTATCCAAGTTATCCACCTTGACCACCACTATAGAGTCTCAGTCGGCTTCTCTAGCTCTACAAGTTCCACAGTCGATAGAGGATGCACTCAAGGAGATACTTGACAACCAGAAGAAGATCCTCGACACTCAGGCAGCGCTCCCAAAGGCAGCTGATTCACATAGCAAGGCTCTCAAGGAGCTTGCTAAGGAGCATCAGAAACTGATTAAGACACGGGCCTCCCAGGATTTCGTGAAGGAGCTGCGTGCAGATGTTAACAGATTGAAGGCAGATCACCTACCTTTAGACTTATTTCTCGAGGACCCGTTCCAGCAGCTCATCCACAGCTGGAGCAGTCACAGAGGCCTCCAAAGAGGAGGAGGATGATTCCTAGAGCTGATGATGCTATCATCCAGTTGGCAGATCCACCAGAGACTTCCTCCAGTCAGCCACAAGATGTACTAGTTCTAGAGCCTGTCCAGGTCTAGGCCCAGGTCCCAATAGTAGAGCAGTAGACCACCGGGAACCAGTCTGAGGTTCTCAAGCACAAAGAGGACCCAGGGACCACTCATAACCCTATGCAGATAGACAGGACTTAGGGAGTCTTCTATATCCTTTCCCTCTTATCTTTTGATGCTTTATTTAGACTAGTTGGCATTGGGGACAATGCCAGCTTTCATTTAAGGGGGTAGGCCCTACTATTCATTTTGGATGATTGTATATATTTAACATTTTTATGCGTTCTTTATCTTTTTATCTTTGGTCTGTATGTAATTCTGATATTTCATTACATTTATCACATTTTGATTTCACTTTGGGCCTGTATATAAAGTTATATCTCATTGTATATATTCATCCCATCCATTGTATATTCCACTCCAATATTGTACATATTCATTCTATTTTCCGAATTTTTTTTTGTTTTTAGCTTCTTATTTGTGATTCATAGCTTTTCATTTTTGAAGTTTGCAATAAGCCTTTGGTTTTCTTAATGCCACGGTTCTTTCCAAAGATGGAGTGTTGTGTGAACCGGGTGGCTCTTCCAAACGATGGATGGAGTGACAACCTTCTTAAGGGTTTGAGTCCATTTTTTTAATTTTTAGTAGTTAGTAGTTAAGGGTGCCTCGAGAAAAGCTTCACTTGGGCCTATCACATTTGCCTTTGATCTTATGGTCAAAGACAAATTGTTGTGTTTAGGATGGTGAAAGTCGTGACCTTGAGACTCTTGTGTTGACCGATAATCATCAAGTGGTTTTTCGGGACCATTGTGTGCTCAAATCGTATCTAAGGTCGTTGTGGGACCCCGACTCTATTTTTTTTAGCAATCCCTTAGCTTGTGTCGTGAGTAATTGAATTGCAAGTCCAAGTCCCGAGCCATTGGTCTAGAACTTGCCCTGAATGTTTGTTAAGGTGAAATCCTAGGTGAATTTTGACTTGAGACATGATTATAGGCTCTACTTGATCCAAATGATAGCTTGAACAATTCCATAGCCTACCAATGAAAAGATCCCCAGTTAACCCTTTTGAGCCTTAGACATTTTTCTTTCAAGAACCATGTTACAAGCCTATACCCGTTCTAAAAGATACGCTCTCTTGGCACCCGATCTTTCCTTGAGCACATGGCAAAAGTATAAGTTTGGGGGGAGAGACGAGGATTACAACAAAGTGGTAAAAAGGCACAAAAATGAAGAAAAGGAAAGGCAATGAAAAAGAAAAAAAGAAAAGCAAAAAGACAAAAAGAATGTTTAATGTGAAAAAGAATAAAAAGGGATTCAAGAAAAGCAAAGAATGAAAGGTGTGAAAGTTNGATCTTATGGTCAAAGACAAATTGTTGTGTTTAGGATGGTGAAAGTCGTGACCTTGAGACTCTTGTGTTGACCGATAATCATCAAGTGGTTTTTCGGGACCATTGTGTGCTCAAATCGTATCTAAGGTCGTTGTGGGACCCCGACTCTATTTTTTTAGCAATCACTTAGCTTGTGTGGTGAGTAATTGAATTGCAAGTCCAAGTCCCGAGCCATTGGTCTAGAACTTGCCCTGAATGTTTGTTAAGGTGAAATCCTAGGTGAATTTTGACTTGAGACATGATTATAGGCTCTACTTGATCCAAATGATAGCTTGAACAATTCCATAGCCTACCAATGAAAAGATCCCCAGTTAACCCTTTTGAGCCTTAGACATTTTTCTTTCAAGAACCATGTTACAAGCCTATACCCGTTCTAAAAGATACGCTCTCTTGGCACCCGATCTTTCCTTGAGCACATGGCAAAAGTATAAGTTTGGGGGGAGAGACGAGGATTACAACAAAGTGGTAAAAAGGCACAAAAATGAAGAAAAGGAAAGGCAATGAAAAAGAAAAAAAGAAAAGCAAAAAGACAAAAAGAATGTTTAATGTGAAAAAGAATAAAAAGGGATTCAAGAAAAGCAAAGAATGAAAGGTGTGAAAGTTAAAAAAGGAGAAAAGGTTTGAAATGCATAAGAAAGAGTGACATTGTGTCTCTCTAACCCCTTAGAAAGATGTGAAAATGACTCAAAGAGTCAAGTGAATGGATGCAAATGAATCAAAAGAAGTGCTTAAGGGAAGGTGGAACCCACTTAGACCAAAACATTCCCTACCCTGAATCAAAAGCCTTCACAATGTCTCTACAAATGCCTTATATGATCTTGAGTTGAATGAAGCTTACATTAGTGGATACTCACATAAGGGGCAAGAATTGGTACTTAGAGATGGACTTCTGACTTTTTCTTGAGATAGATGAGTGAATCTCCATTAACCTCATTTTGCGTGCCACTATTCTAAAGGTGAGGTTTGCTTAGGGAGAGTTGAGGATGTGTGAGTTTGGGTTCCACAATGACCAAAGTAATTGAAAGAGTTCTTTGATTTGTTGAGTCAACTCTTGATGCTCCTGTGTTGAACTTGATCCATGGTTGTTCAAAGAGTAAATGTTGTTAATGGTTCATTTGTATTGAAGGCAATTGTTAGTTCCAATTGATGCTAGTTGAGGTTGCTTTAGGACAACTAAAAATTTCTTGGATTTTCCCTTAAGGGGTGAGTCTTATTTTGTTTGCTTGAGGACAAGCAAAAGCTTAAGTTTGGGGGAGTTGATAACTAGGGATTTTGACACATTTTATACTCCTTCTTGCTTATTCTTTGATTAAATATTCATACAAAATAGTCCCAAAAGGCTCACAAGTTGTGCTTGATTGCAAGTTTGATCAACAAAGTAAAAAAATGTCAAAGATCGGCTCAAAAGGAGTGAAACTTGCATAAGTGCAAAAGACAAGGCAAGCTCAGGCAGAACAGGCCCAGTGCGGCCGCACACCACTTTGTGCGGGGAGATTTAGGGAGCTGGTTTTCAAGCTTAAAGGCAGTACGGTCGCACTAGGTTCTTTGCGGTCTGCACTGAAGGCAATGTGACCACAGTCCATTCTCTGCGGTCCGCAGTGCCAAGATTCAGAGAGGTTGATTTTCAGAGTTTTGAGCCTCTGCAGTACGCGGTCAACTCTGTGCGGACCGCGCTAGAAGCCTCCGCGGCCGCGATCCATTCTGTGCGGTCCGCGGAGCCCAAGTTCAGAGAAGGAAATTTTGAAGGCCAAAGCCCAGTGCGGACCGTGGTCCATTTTGTGCGGTCCGCACTAGCCCCGCAGGGGCATTTTTGTCCAAATTTTTTAGCTTAGTATAAATAGATTCTTTTTCCATTTTTAGGGCATCAGATATTGAAAAAACATCAGC
>MU709803.1:52241-76659 GCA_026770625.1 Nicotiana glauca
TTTATAAATACATTATACTTTTTAGAATAAGATTTAGGATTTTAGTTAAAAGAGTTTGCACAACCCCAAAACTAGTCCCATTTTCGAATTTTCTTAAGTAATTTTGAACCAACCCAATTCTCCTTAGCCCAAATAACCTATAGACCCATGACCCACTCCCAAAAAACCCATCCAAAACTATCAAATTTTTTCTTTTTTGAACTCTAAACAAGACCCTTCTTAAAAAAAATGGTAGACCCTAGATTCAAAGAAGGGATCAGCTAATAATCCTAAGGGAAGACTAGCAGCACCCTAACCTAAGACCCCAAAACCAAAAACAGCCGACGAACCTTCTCGATCTTCTTCTTCTTCAACACCAAAAACCCAAACAGCAGCCAAACATTAAGACTTTCAAATTTACCAATGGATCAAGACAACCCAAGTAAACTTGAGCTCAATGAAATCCAGCCAATAGCCGCTCCTTCACCGCCTCAAACCTGCCGGAAAGCCACCTCCCCCTTCTAACTTTTTCATCTTCTTTTTCTCAACTAAAAAAAATTAAAGGGAAACACGAGAACACATATATAGCGAGAAAGTGGAAAAACAATTGGACAAAAAATTCAGGCAGTAGTTTAGTTCATGGAGATTGATTGATAGGCCGTTTAGTTTTGGAGTTCCGGCCGTCGTCGAGGTCCGTTTCTTATTTTGATTTATAAATGAGCTCTTTGTGTTCTTGCTATCAATCTTGGATGATTTTTCAACGATTTATAATTGTTCTCCTGTTTGATTGTTTGTTTAGGTTTTCTTGATTACGAATGATTTGATTCGAGTGCAGTGCGTTGTGTCGCGTCCCCTTTTTCCCTCCCTTTTGACGGGGAGAGATCCGAGTTTAGACATTCACGAGGTGTAATGACTCCTTTCTTTTTGGGAATTGGGTATCTGAAGAGTCGCCACCTAACGGATTATGGTGCGTTAGGGCACCTAGAGTGATTAACTCTTGAGTTGATTTGCATTACCAGAGATTAGGATAAGGGATCGAAGTAACTTCGAGGGGAAGGTGTTAGGCACCGCTCTTGGTCCACAAATGTGGGTCCCGGCCGAACTTATATTCACAAATTAGTCCACACAAGTAGTTGAATCAATTAAGTTGTTTGTAAAGCCCATTGAATAATTCAAATAGCGAAATAAAGATTTGAACAAAAATAAAACAAAGGTTTGAATAAGGAGAGGATTTGGGAAATGAGGGGTCCTAGGTTGTTTATCCTATAGGATCACCCCACGCAATGTACAGTAGACACTCCTCAATAAGGGGATACACGTGACATTAATGCGTAGTCATCATATCACATGCCTACCCTATCCATCCACTTATTGGTCATGCAAAGCGAGTGTTTGGTCACTGATTCCTATAGCATACCGCTACCCATTCCTTCTTAGGGGTCCCGGAGGGAGTTAGGACTTCTACCTATTAGGTAGTTCTAGATGTACCCGTAAGGTTTAGAAAGGCAAAAACTCCAAGGCGACAGTAAAAATATGTAGGACTTTCACATAATGGGAGCAGATAAAAGGCTCAAGTTTCCTTCTCAAGTAAACATACAAGCAACATGACTCAAACACGATTAAGGTCTTTATTAATTAAAGTCCTAAAGCAGGATCTCTAAGTGATTGTGCAGAAATAGACCAAACTTTTATACCCAGAAGTTATAACCTAGAAGTTGCCTAGGGATTCTTTTAAAGGTTATTAGAATCAAAAACATTAAACGATAACGACAGCTTCAGGAAAATACAGTTTTTTTGAAAAGCCTTAAAGCTTGCCTGTATGCAGTACTTAGGTCTATATTAATGCAGAAACAAACAGGTTTTCGAAATAGAATCCCTTTAATACCTATAACCGTGGTATTTAATGAGATTAATGCCATTTTGAAAGAACTTGTTTCAAAGAATATATCGTTTAATAAAACCATCTTTAGAAATTAACTAGGCGTAGTGAAATTGATTTATTAGGTGAAATTAAATTACCAGACAGAATTACGAGTATAGATCCTTACAAGCATGGTATCTAGGTGTATTACTGTTTTTAGCAACATACAGGAAGACTTATTTGAATTGAATCGGAGTCGAATCCTATAGGCATGTCATCTATACTTGAATTGATTTAAGACTTGATTATCTAGACCCTATAAACATGGTTTATAAAAAAAGTGCAGAACCTTAGGAACATGATATCTACTTGTTGCAAAACGACATTAGAAGTGAAATCCTATAGGCAGGGTTTCTATTTGATGCAAACAAAATTATAATGAAACCCTATAGGCATGATTTCTGTTAGGCAAGAAATTAGATTCAAAAGAGGAAACCTATGAGCATTTTTTTCTACTCTCACAAGCAATCAGATTCAAAAGAAGATCCTAAGAGCAGGATTTCTACCCACATTACCCCATAAAATATACATCTACCCACCGTTTTTACTAAATACCCCAAGTGTCTGTTTATAAATTATTACAAGCTGATGAATGAATTACATAAATAAAATAAAAAATCAAGAAGCTATTCTATAGGGAGCCTGCAATTAGGCCCAAGTTTCCCAAAGCCTCCAATGGTCTCATAAGCCTTAATTCCATAGGCAAATCAGAGTTAGGTGCATCAAAGTTCCCTAAGGGTATCAAGGACCTCGGGCAATGCTTGCACCTAGACTTAGTAACCAAGAATGGAACTAGTGCAGTGTGGAAAGGCCAACCTTAGTATGCCAGAGTTCAGAGGGCTTTCAAGAGGATCCCAAGGAAGTACACATACTAGAGGGGGCAGAACTTACTGACAAAGAGTAAAGTGAGAGTGCAGGACACAAGTTGAAAAGGTTTATTAGAGACTATTTTGAAAGCAATTAGTAAAGCAACAAAAGTTGTTTGAAAAGAGGT
The DNA here is from genome assembly GCA_026770625.1 of Nicotiana glauca. Classification (NCBI taxonomy): domain Eukaryota; kingdom Viridiplantae; phylum Streptophyta; class Magnoliopsida; order Solanales; family Solanaceae; genus Nicotiana; species Nicotiana glauca. Next base: position 55,136 of record MU709803.1, read on the forward strand.
GGGAGTGGTAAACAAAGTCAAGCACTTCAGGATAGGATCACACACAGAATCTAAATGAATTCAGTAGTCACCCAGGGGTCATAGGGTTTAGGGATACATAGACATTTGATTGCAAACACATAACCCCGGCAAGGTGTCTTAGGACTGGTTTGGACATGCTCAGAGATGGTTAACACTGGCATAATCACAAACCAGCCAAGAAGAACATAAACACATAGAGGGTAGAGGGATTTGGGATTCACAAAGTGGTAAGTACACAGTAGGTAAAAGATAATTGTCCAGGCGTGCTTTGAATTACATAAGTGAATACATTGATATAAACTGAAGAGAGACATAGTAATATGCTGATAATGTAACTTAACTACAAGTTTCACAACAGAACCACAAGTAGAAGCAAGCTAGAAATATAAGAAACTGAAACAATAAGAGAAGCATATTGTTGTTGGAGCTTTAAATCCAAACTAGGACATACCAGTGAAGATAGAAGTAAGCAGAATGAAAGAACCAAAGAGCACAGATGATTAGCCTGGGATTATAGCTGGCTAATAGTAGCAAATAGCACAAGAGAAAAATAGAGCATAGATTTTAGTATAAGAGGTAGTTTTTGAAAACTAATGTTCCTGTTTTGTTAATAAAAGACTTAGGCTATTTATAGTTGAAAGTAGGCAGTGAAATAAGGTAAGAATCGTAGTAGTATAGTAATTGAAGGACTCAAAATCAATCACTTAGAGAATCACGTAAGTACTCCCTTAAGTTAAAGGAATCAAATCAAACAGGAAGATTCAACATCATATAAGGCAAGAAGAAAAATTAGTGTATGACTAAATAAGGAATCAGTCAAGATTCAGTAAGCACAGAGTAGTCGATTAGGACTAAATTCATAAAAACTTAATTAAGGACACAACTCAGTAGTAATAAAGTATCATAGCAAATATGGTAATGAAATCATTTATACTAAACAGATGATGGCTTAAAGCTTGTAGGGCTTTAAAAGAAAATCTTTCAATCACCAACAATTAAGGAAACCAGAATCAATCAAGAGGGAGTCATGATTCTGTATTTTCATCATATAAATAGAGAAGATCAAGCAGACGTAGCAAACAACAAGGTTAGCCATATTGACAGAGAGAAGCAAGAGATGAACAAGAAAAATGAGCAAAGTTATATAGAAGTGACATAAGTAGGCTAAGGATTCAGTAAACACAATCGAAGCATTGTAACCACAGAAGATTAACAAGAGTCAAGTAAACAGGCTAACACATAGAACCAAAGCAAAAAAACCTTAAAAATTTGGGCTTTTGACAGGGTCGAATTAAGAAATAGTAAAAACCTAAGATTGGTCAAAATAAGCAAAGAAAGAGTTTTCATCATAAAGAAAATTGGTCAAAACAGGTGTAGAAAGAACTTCAAGAAAACCCTAGTTTTTCAAAGAAAGTAAAATGGTTTAAAAATTGAGGATCTTTCATATGAAGTTCAAGAATAGTGCAAGTCATAGGAAGAACAGACTTAAAATGTAAAAAATAACATAGATATTAAGAGGTTCACACGAAAGCTAGGTTTTCAAAGGAAACCCAAATAGAACTCGAAAGAACCTGTTGTAAACTTCACCGATCGTGACATATAAGGTGTGATTTTGCCTAAAATCACACTAGAGAAGCCATTAATAATAAAAATAGAAACCCTAGGTCCAACTCGACATGGCCCAGGATCCTTTAAGGCCTTATAGATGATGAGCAAGGCGATGAGAGACCCATTGGAGGCTTGGGGTTTGAGTGGTAGTCGTCGGATATGACCTAGGAAGGAGGCCATTGAATTAATATAGGGTTAGGTTGAGAGAGAGGAGAGTATATGAGAGAGTTTGAGGGCGGAGGTTTAGAAGAAATGATTTAGGGTTTGGGGTCTCTCAAAATTAAAAAGGAAAGGAAGAACGAGGGTCGTTGATCTAAAAGATCAACGGCCAGGATTTAAAATGGATTGAGTCAGGTAGGGGTAAATGGGTCTGGGTCGAGGCTTATTCGGTTATTAAATAGAAAATTGGGCTGGGATTGGGGTCTGATTTGGCTAGGATTGAAAGCCAAATTTGGCTATTATTTAAATAGCCAGTTTTTCTCTATTTTAATTTTAATAAATAATGAGGAATATCTGAAAAATAATTTTAGGTGGTATAATGATTTAAAATACATAATTATCATTTAAAAAATATAGAGACCAATTTTACACATATAAAATATAATTATATATTAAAATGGGCTAACAATGCAATTATATGTATTTTAGCTTAAAGAAATACCAAATGTAATTATAAAACTGCATGAAAATTGTATTAGCCATATTTTGGCATAAGTACAGAAATTAAATACATGAATTATCACAACAGATTTTTTGAAAATAATTATTAGGGATTTTATGAATAAAAGGGAAGAAAATAAATCAATTTTAACTCTTAAAATTATGGAAAAAAATATTAAAAGCCTTGTGCATGCTTGTATATACATGTATATTCTATTTTGAAGGTATTTATGTATATTAAAAATATACAGGAAAGAATTGGGTATCAACAGCTGCTCCTCTTTACCCGGAAAGATGAAAGAGTTTTCAGGTAAAGAAATGATGGCTAATTTTGACTGGATGGGATGCTTTGAAAGATAGAGGCGAAGCTCTAGTTTTTGAGTTGCCTACATATCCCTAGTTTTACAGGAATCAGGCCATGTGTAGTTCTGGATTCACCTGCGGAGTATGCCGATGAAATTTTTTGTAAGGACGGACATGAGATGTGGAAGCGGCTACGATGAGTGGTAAAGGCTTGGGACGGTTGGAGGGAATTGGAGCGAGATCACTCCTAATATGATATTGGTGTTTTGCTGATTACCTGCAAATAAAAGATGCTACAAATGTATGTGCGAAAATTTAAACATGATGCAGATTTCCTTTGGACCATGAAAGTTGTCTTCGGACGGTTAAAGATGACGTCCTGGGACCATGACATCGTGGGCCATGAATTTCTTAGTGAGGAATTCGAAGGCCATGAAATGATGTTCTTGGGCCATGAAAATGGTGCATTCGAACCATGACGCCTTTAAATAATGATATGTAAATCTGAGAGATCCTCAGGCCATGGCAAGGTGTCTTCCGGCTACGAGGATGGTGCCTTTAGACTATGACACCTTTGGACAGGTTAGCGATGTTTCAGCCCATGATATGCAATAATATGATGCAACGAGACAAGGTTTAATCTTTTGAAGTAGAGGGCAGAGCTTAGCCCGATTAAAAACAGGTAGATAGTGGTAGAAAGTAGAGCAATATTGGTGCAAAGAGGGATAGTGCTTAGTCCCGTGCAAGTGGGGAGGCAGGGATTAGCCTTATGCAAACGTGGAGGCAAGGATCAGCCTCATGCAAATATGGAGTTAGGGATTAGACTCATGAAATATTGGAGACAAATCTTAGTCTCATGCAATATTGGAGACAAAGCTTAGTCTCATGCACGTATGGAGGCAAGGATCAGTCTCATACAGATATGGAGTTAGGGATTAGACTCATGCAAGATTGGAGACAAAGCTTAGTCTCCTACAAAGAGAACGCATTGCTTAGTTTTATGCAAGTATAAAGGTAGAGCTTAACCCCATGCATGCTTCGGGACAAGGCTTAGTCCCATACAAAGAGAAGGCAGTGCTTAGACTTATGCAGGTATGGAGTTAGGGCTTAGACTCATACAAGTATGGAGTCCAGGATTAGACTCATGCAAGTATGGAGACATGGTTTAGTCTCATGCAAAGAGAAGGCAGTGCTTAGCCCTATGCAGGTATGATGTCAGGGCTTAGACTCATGCAAGTATGGAGTCAAGGATAGACTCATGAAAATATGGAGTCAAAGATTATACTCATGCAAATATGGAGTCAGAGATTAGACTCATGCAAGAAGAAGGCAGTGCTTAGCCTTATGCAGATATGGTATCAAAGATTAGACTCATGCAAATATGGAGTCAAGGATAAGACTCACGCAAATATGGAATAACAGGTAAGGGTAGAGTACATCTTAGCTAGGATATGTTTAGTGTTTGATGGCCGGATGGATGGTGAATTTTGCTTTGTGTACGCGTGCTTCGTGAATGCTACCGTTACGTCAGATGTGCTTGTGTTCAAAGAAAAATTGTAAGTTTTAAGAGGGGAGGTTGGTTCTTCCTTCGTCTGCCGTCCTTGCTATGCTCCGTTCTAGAAGCCCCCTTTAAGTTCCTTTGGTAGAACCTAAATGTTATGAAAAAATAGAATTTCAAAAATATGCAACTATTGAAAAAATAGAGTTGTTTTGGAAATGTATCAAATAATTTTGATGAACTAGTAACTGTATCACATTTCGAAGGCATTGCAATTCTCTCATATTGTAATTTTGAGGGTCCTCCTTAAAATCCTGCCACAGTTCTTGAACGATTACTGACTTCCTGGCATGTGATAGCGCTGGCTGGACTTGCTCTATAATTTTGAGGACCCTCCTCAAAATTCTGCCCAGTTTATGATTTTGGGAGGGGTGGGGGAATGAAAATTTTATAATGATATGATCGAACCCATAAGGCTGCCTACGTATCCCCTCTTAAACGGGAATCACGTCAAGTGTAGTTCAATTACATCAGAAAGAAATGTGAAATATCTAGGCATAGAATCTCTTGACTGCGTCTGAATTGATTGGTTTTGGCCAGATTTCTCCATCCATTTCAACAAGTATGAGTGCTCCTCCTGTCAGGACCCTGTGAACCATGTACGGACCTTGCTAGCTGGGAGAGAATTTCCCTTTGGCTTTATCTTGGTACAGGAAGATTTTCTTTAATTCCAACTGTCCGGGTGCGAACTGTCTTGGTTTGACCCTTTTGTTAAAATCTCTAGACATTTTGTTATGACAAAGTTGCCTGTGACATACTGCATTCATTCTCTTTCCATCGATAAGGGCCAATTGTTCATAGCGGCTCCTTGTCCATTCCGCATCGCTGAGTTCAGTTTCCTAGATAACTATTAAAGAAGGAATCTCTACTCCGCCTGGGATGACAACCTTGGTACCATAAAATAGCATGTAGGGGGTTGCCACGGTTGACGCGTGAATTGTGATGCATTACCCTAACAGAGCAAAGGGTAACTTTTCATGCCACTGCTTGTGATTCTCTACCATTTTTCTTAGTATCTTCTTAATGTTTTTGTTGGCGGCTTCTACGGCTCCATTCATCTGAGGTCTTTAGGTGGTTGAATTATTGTGCTTGATTTTGAAAGTTTCACATATAGCTTTCATTAGATCACTGTTGAGGTTGGCGGCATTATCAGTAATAATGGAATCAGGAACTCCGAATCAGCAGACAATACGATCCTTAACAAAATCTGCGACGACTTTCTTGGTAACAACTTTATAATATGCAGCTTCTACCATTTTGTAAAGTAGTCAATGGCTACCAGAATAAATCGGTGTCCATTCGAAGCAGTGGGCTCAATCGGACCAATAACATCTATTTCCCAGACGGCGAATGGCCAAGGTGAGCTTGTTGCATTGAGCTCGTTTGGTGGCACTTTTATCATGTCGGCATGTACGTGACACTGAAAGCATTTACGAACATACTGAATACAATCCGTCTCCACGGTCAGCCAAAAGTAACCTGCTTTGAGTATTTTCTTGGTCAAGATAAAACTGTTTATGTGCGGACCACAGGTCCCAGTATGCACATCCTCGAGTTAACTTAGAAGCTTCCTTCACATCGACACACCTTAGCAAATCCAAATCCGGAGTTTTTCTGTACAAGTTCCCTCCACTGTGGAAGAAGTGATTTTACAATCTCTGGAGCGTGCGTTTCTGAGTGTGATTTGCATGATCCGGGTATTCTCTTTTTGATAAGTACTCCTTGATGTCATGGAACCAAGGGTTTCCATCTGATTCTTCCTTGACATGAGTACAATATGCCGGTTTATTATGGATCCTCACCAGAATTGGATCAATATAGTTCTTATCTGGATGCTTTATCATTGATGACAAAGTGGCTAATGCATTGGCGAACTCATTTTGAAGTCTTTACACATGTCAGAATTTTATCTTTGTGAACTTCCTTTTCAATTCCTGCACATGGTGCAAATATGGAAATATCTTGGAATTCTTGGTAGCCCATGCTCCTTGTACCTGGTGCAAAAGCAAATTGGAATCGTCGATCACCAACAACTCCTGAATGTTCATGTCGACTGCCATGTTGATCCCTAGTATGCAGGCCTCATACTCCGCCATGCTGTTGGTGCAGGGAAATCTGAGTTTAGTAGATACATGATAATGCTGACCCGTTTCTGATACCAAGACTGATCCAATGCCTACTCCTTAGAAATTTGTGGCTCCATCAAAGAACATCCTCCAACCATCATATGTTTTGGTAATGTCTTCTCCTACGAATGATGCTTCTTCATCAGGGAAATACATTTTCAAGGGTTCGTATTCTCCTCCCACCAAATTTTTAGCGAGGTGGTCTGCCAATGCTTGTCCCTTGACCGCCTTTTGAGTTACATAGATTATGTCAAACTCACTCAGTAGTATCTGCCATTTAGCCAACTTCCCCGTAGCCATGGGCTTCTGAAATATATACTTCAGAGGATCCATCCTGGATATGAGGTATGTATTGTAGGCACAGAAATAAAGCCTTAACTTATGGACTGTCCAGGTCAAAGCACAACAAGTGCGTTCAAGTAGAGAATACCATGCTTCTTAAGGTGTGAATTTCTTACTCAGGTAATATATGGCTTTCTCCTTTCTTCCTGTCTCATCATGTTGTCCCAAAACACATCCGAAGGCTCCATTTATCACGGATAGATAAAATAGCAAAGGTCGTCCTGGTTCTGGAGGGACCAGAACTGGTAGTGTGGACATGTATTGTTTGATCTTGTCAAACGCCTTCTAAAAATCCTCGGTCCAACTTGTCTCGGCATCTTTCTCAACATTTTGAAGATGGGCTTACATATTACTACGGACTGTGCTATGAATTGACTGATGTAATTGAGCCACCCCAGGAAGCTCATCACATCCTTTTTTCTTTAGGTGGTGGTAACTCCTGAATAGCTTTGACTTTAGTTGGATCTAGCTCGATCCCTCGGCGACTGGCAATGAATCTTAATAACTTTCCTATAGGAACCCCGAATGCACACTTTGCATGGTTCAACTTCAAATTGTACCTCCTGAGCCTGTCGAAGAATTTACTTAAGTCCTCTATGTGATCTGCGACCCTCTTGGATTTGATAATGACGCCGTCCACATATACCTCTATTTCATTATGTATCATTTCATGGAATACGGTTTTCATGGCCCTCACGTAAATAGCCCCAGCATTCTTCAGACCAAATGGTATCATCTTGTAATAGTATACACCCTGAGGTGTAATAAAAGCTATCTTTTTGGCATCTTCTTCATCCATCCGGATCTGGTGATAATCTGCGAAACAATCTACAAAGGATTGAAGTTCATGCTTGGCGCAGATATCGATCAGGGTATGTATTTTGGCAGCAGGAAGTCGTCTTTGGGACTTGCTCTGTTTAAATCCCGATAATCAACACATGCTTGGACCTTCCCGTCTTTCTTTGGAACTGGCACAATATTAGCTAACCATGTGGGGTACTCAAACACCCTAAGAACCTTGGCTTTGATCTGCTTGGTAACGTCCTCCTTGATTTTCAAACTCATGTTTGGTTTGAATTTTCTAAGTTTCTGCTTTACTGGCGGGCACATGGGATTGGTAGGAAACTTTTGAGCTACTATAGATGTGCTCAACTGGTCATATCGTCATACGACCACGCGAAGATATCCTCGTATTCCCTTAGAAAATGGACAAACTCTTTCTTCTCTGTTGGTGACAAATGAATGCTGATGCGTGTCTCTTTGACGGTATCAACATCTCCCAAATTTACTAGTTTAGTTTCGTCCAAGTTGGATTTAGGCTTGTTAAATTCTCAACTTCCTTGAAAATTTCCTCGGGTATATCATCTTCTTCTCTGAGTCACCATTCTCATATTGCATTGCTTCATTACATGTCACAGTCACGGGTTCATCAGGAAAAGTAATAATAACACTGTACAAGGGAAAAGTATAAAAAATAGTAATGAATAATGATAAAGGATAGATACGTTTGATTAAAACTGAGAAAATTATTCAAATAAAAGCTTGGCTCGGTAGATCGAGCATTTATTTAAAACAGAGAAATCTTAAAACAAAATTGTTGGAAAATTTAAATTCCTAGAACAACTATAAATTCTGCCAAGCTACCCAGGGACTTGGCGGGCTCGGGATGGTGTGGCAGTCTAATTTCTGAGAATAGCTCCTCTTGCCACAGTCTGAATGGTGAGGCCTTCTTCCCCCCCCCCCCAATATGGCACTTTAGTCTATATCCTCATCTTCCAAAAAACAGATCCTTCAGCCTAGCTAGGGCTTCTTCTTTAGAAGTTCCTTATATTTTATTCGCCTGATGGAAAGCTTCTTCCAAACAGGGTACAAGTTGCTCAAGAGGGTAATACGGTCCACGCCATGGAGGCGACCACTCCCTGTACTCATGCCATGTATACTTTTATCCAAGCCCAAAGGTGGTACTATGATTTTTTAGCCGTATCGGCTTGGTGATAACCTGGAGGTTCGTTCCCAACCCCTTGCCGGGTTCGTATCCGGACCATGCCAGTATGATTTCTGTCTTGTTACTCCACAACTTATCCTTCTTGACAACATTGACCTGTTCAATGTGATGATAGGTTTCCCCTCCTTCTATGTCCAATGGTCGGGATGGTTTGACTAGTATAGATGGGTTTACTCCCATCTCCATGAATGATTACTCCTGACAGTTCCATTTGAATTTTACGGCTTGATGTAGTGTGGGGGGCACGACTCTAGCAGCATGGATCCACGGGTGGCCCAACAAAAGATTATATAAGGCTCGTATGTCAAGCACTTGGAATTCAACGTCGAACCAATTTGGTACCCTCTACAAACAAAGGTTGATTTCCCCGATCATGGCCCTCTGGGACCCATCAAAAGTCTTCACATTCATGCTTTCGGTCCTTATTTCATGGAAACCTTTGTCAAACCTTTTCAGGGCATCCAGTGGATAAATATTCAGACTAGAACCTCCAATAACAAGGATCCTAGCAATGAACTTGTCTTCAAATTATACTGTGATATGCAATGCTCGATTGTGATTCAGACCTTCTAGCGGTAACTCATCTTTGTGAAAGATAATCTTGTGGCTCTCCAATACTTGACCGACCATGTTGGCCATTTCTGCACCAGTGATATTATTGGGTACATAAGCCTCTCTCAGTACTTTCATTAAGGTGTTCGTATATGCCTCTGAATTTTGTAGTTGTGACAGGATAGATATCTGATCAGGGACCTTGTTCAGATGGTCAATGAAAGAATATTCTTTTGCTTGTACTTTCCTCCATAGGTCATCTGGCCTCAGTCTCAATGACAGGCTATCTGGCAGTGGCATTCTTACTTGAACCTCCCAGGTGTTCAAGTATATAGACTCTTCTAGTTCTAGTCATACCTTGTGCGGTGTTAGATTCCTCTACCTTAGTCTTCCTTTTTCACCGAGCCTCGGAAACATAATCCTAGGGTATTGCTTTTGAGTTGAATGCTGGCGTGGTTGACACCGTCACAGTAAAAGGTGTAACCATTTATACTTCAAAAGGAGCGGAGGTTGCTGCGGGCGGAGCTACTTCCACCTCGAATGGAACTGATACTGTTACCTCAACATCAATAGATGCTTGAGTTTGAACCACTATGGGAGTAAGTGTAACTGCAACCTTAGGGTCATCGCCTTCTCGGATAAGCCCGATTGACCCTTCAGGGTCCCATTCCTCGTTTGTTTCTATAAAATATACACCACCACCTCTATGATTAGGGATAGGATTGTTGCGGACATTAGGTGTGGTTTCCTTTACTTGTATGACCTTGTTGTCAATGAATGTCTGGATCTTATCCTTCAAGGTTTGGCATTCAGTAGTGATGTGTCCTTTCATACCAGAGTGGTATGCATAAGTTTTGTTCGGATTGACCCATTGGGATGGATTTTCTACTGCCATAATAGGAACAGAGGTAACGTAACCTGCGACCTTCAACCTTTCATACAATTGGTCGATGGGCTCAGCAATGGTGGTGTATTATCTAGGTGTCTTGCGGTTGAAGTTGGGTCTTGGTGTTGGGTAATTTTGGCGAGTTGGTGGTGATTGGAAGTAGGATGGTTGAGAATTATAGGTGTGATGGACAGCGGTTGGTTAGGAATATCGGGGAGATGAAGGTTGATATGTGGGTGGTGATGCTTGGTAAGTGGGTCGTGATGCTTGGTATGTAGGTGGTGATGCTTGGTATGTAACTGGAGGTGTTTGGTATGTGAGTGGAGTTTTTGGGCCCTGGGCCACCATTACTGCCCCAACATCTCTCTTCTTTGATATGCCACCTGATTGGAGTGCCTTATTTGTGGCTTGCAATGCCTCCAAATTTGTTACCATTCCGCTCTTGATTCCTTTCTTGATCCTTTCCCCGAGCTTGATGATATAAGAGAATTTGTGATTTTGGATAACCATCAACCTCTCGTAATTTTGTGGATCCTGTGCCCTGACGAAGAATTTGTTCATTTGTTCTTCGTGTATAGCGGGCCTGACCTTGGTGGCTTCCGACCTCCAACGAGTAGCATATTAGCGAAAAGTCTTAATAGATTTCTTCTTGAGATTCTGAATGTAGAAGACATCAGGTGCATTCTCTGTGTTGAACCTGAAGCGGTCCATGAAATTTGATGCCATGTTTACCCAATTCGACCATTTCTTGGGATTCTGGCTGATATACCAAGGTAAGGAGTCCCCAGTAAGGCTCCTCATAAAGAGCTTCATTCGAATCTTTTCATCTTTTCCAACTCCGACAAGCTTGTCACAGGAGGTCCTTAGGTGAACCCTGGGATCACCCGTACCGTCAAACATTTTAAACTTGGGAGGCTTGTATCCTTCTAGCAATTCCACATCAGGCTATATGCATAGATCTTCCTAGTTCAAACCTTCTATTCCTGTATCGCCTCAACACCTTGAACTGGGCTTGTTAACTTCTTGAGCTCTTCGGTCATGTTCTTAATGAGCAGGTCCGTTTTTTAGGGTTCCGATGAACAAGAGAGTGGTTGGGTAGAATGTGGTATGGTTTCCATGTATATGGGATTGCTGTGATGGGTGCCAAGGTCTTGGGTATAGTGATGGTCATTGGTGGAGTTTTGTGGATCGGGAATGAGTGGTGGTGTATTTTGGGGAGTGTGGTAAGTGGTGGTTGGTGGGTATGTGATTGGTTGATGCTGTTGTGGTGGAGTTGGTATCGGCAATGGATTGATATTTTATGGTGGAGTGGCTATTGATTTGGTATGGTAGGATTTTGCGGCTGTTGGTTCTGTGTGTTTTCAGGAGGTGTTGGGTTCTTTGCTTTCTGTTTGTGGGCATCAAGGACGTTGAGGGTGAGTGACAAGTTTTCCAAATTGTGAACCTGCTCAAGTTCTCCTTGCAGTTCCAGTATCTTTTGTTCAAGTCTCAAAACAAGGTCATTCGGGGCCGCAGTACTACGGCCGTCGGAGGTCTCTGCATTCTCAATGTTTTCCTTTCATATTCCACTTAAGTCGTCCATCTTTGCTTTCCCTATGATTTTTGTGCTGCTTGGAGGAGGAGGAGGTGGAGGGCCTCTAGATCTGGTATGATATGCTGACTAGGCCAATATGGATGAAACCAACTTATGGGAATGGGAATAATAATAATAAACAAAAATGAAAAGATAACAAGTTAGTGAGGATCTTGTAATATTTACAGTATTTAAACACATATTGCGAAATATAAACTCGTATCCTAATTTGGGAGCCTTGTTGTGCCCGAGGTAGGCCTAGCAACAAATAAACTTGGAGAACTTCAAATGCCAATAAATGCCTTATTTCATAACATAAAAGTAGACGAATCTCAAAAAGATACTAACATAATAATAAAACAAGTCGCTACCGACACTTGGCCTTATTACATTTTAAGGAAAAAATAATTCTAATCTATTTGGTCCCAGGAGGTCCTTCCCCAGATTCGATCTTTCGGACTCTGTCATATAGATCCCCCAGCTCTCGCAGTCCAAGCAACAAGTAGGCTCGGGCCAGATGTCCTCCCTCAGCATTCTGGCAGTTTTCGGTCCTCTTTATGACTTTGCCTTCTAGCTCCACGATTCCTCGCTCAAGGTATTCCTGTTTTCTATTGGAGGTGACCTCCATTTCTTTCCCTTCCTCAATCAACCTTATGCTCTTCTCATGTATTTCTCGGTGCTCATTTTCAGAGTCGTGAACCCTTTTGCGCAGCCTGTTGTACTTGAGTTGGGTTTCAGCTTCTTCATCTATGATTCTGTTTCCTCGACCAGTCCCTGCTATTACTACCCCTTTCAGATCGTCCCCTAGCCAGGCCAGGTACAAAGGATCGCACCCTGCATGATATCTGTCTGGCTCAATTGTATTTTTCTCCACAATGATTTTGCAATGCCACATATGTTAAGCTTAGCACTTGTAAGGGACATGGTCGTCTTGAAAGTCTGCCCTGAAGTAGCTCATCTTGATGACCCTTGGTACAATCCTTTTCTACCCGCTTGCCTCATAACTCGCATAGGGACCTATGGATATATCCATCGCAACCTGATCAACACACAATTTGGAGCATCCCTAGACCTGATAATAAACTCGTCCGTTGGAAATCACTCAACCATCCACTACACCTGTCCCTCGATTAGATTGTCGAAGAATTCTACCCATTTACTGGCACTTTCCGACTGAGCAAATCTATCCGGTATGTAGGTCATCTGCTTAGGGTGATGAAAAGCAATGTGGTTGTTCCAAGCCCTTCGCGAAAGTTCTTGGAGATAGCAACCCTTTTTGAGATACTCCAATAAACATAACTGTAGCAATAAATTACAACATTCAAAATGCTTGACCCCTCTTTGACAGCGTTCCAAGGCGCTGTAGATATCAGCTATAATCATGGGGACTATGGTAAAGGTCTTTCTATTAATCCCCTCCATCAGAGTTCTGGCGACTATGGCCAACCTAGTGTGGATTCTTCCCTTTTTTTCATTGGGAACACTATCATTCCCAGAAAGCATACGATGAACATGAATACTTTGTGGTGGATGTGACCCAGTGAAGTGAGCGCGATCTCATCATGGTAAGTGCGGAAAGACTTGCTATGGCCATAACTCTCATAGAGATATTCGAAAGGTATGTAGGAGTCCTTCAGGAACACTAGGTCGACATTCTTTTTCAGTCCCATCATCTTCAAAAATCCCCTGTATGTACGATTTTCTGGCACCAAAATCCTAGGACTGTCCCAAGTTAAGCCTGCAAGCCCTTCTATTTCCTCTATATGATGTATCATTTCTATTTTACCGAAACGGAATACCGCTCTTTTACTATCCCAGAATATGGTAGCAGCCTCGATCAATTTGTTGTTTGGTTCAATATCTAGCAGGGATGGCAAGTTGCCCAGGTGCTTTTTCACAAGCTTCTTGTCACTTGAAGAGAGATCTTCCCACCAATATAGCAACAATGGAGGGATATTGCTAACCATACCGAATCTGGGGACCTCGTGCCTCATTTTCTAAAAAATAAAGGGTTAGGCTTTACCCCCACCATATTCGGCTATTTATATGCTTATGATCAGCATATCACAATTTAGTTCTCCTAAATTAATGCACAAAACGTGGTTGTGTCCATTGGGATTATGGAAAACCCGATGGACTTTGGATAAGATTATCTTAAAGGATCATTGTGTGGACAACATAACTGAACCGACTAGGTTTGACCATGATGCATGCACAATTTAATCAGCCTAAGGTTTCTATGGGGTTTTGGACCGGTACCCTCAAGCGGACAACTTGAGGGGGAAGGCATAGAACCGTCGACTACATCGCTGATCGACTGGTTTTACTGCAAATAAGCCTTTCCGAATTTAAGGGTAATAAATAGGAAGAGCGCAACCACTTATTAAAACATTGTTATAGGGTTTGATACGCACGAGTGTAATATGATGCTTAGCATGATTTATGCAATAGTTAATGACATGTAGGCAAGTATTCTCACGTAGGAAGAAATAAATACAACATTTAAATAATTGAAAAGACAGTTACAGTGAAAGAAAAAACAAAGAGACAAATTAGTTTTCACGAAATAAAGGAATCATAAATGCTTAAAAAATAGACAGTTAAATTCAAATAAGGGAGAACGGTACGGGATAAGCATGCTTGGACTAATTTGTAAAGACAAGTTCGTTATGGTAAGAGCCTAAAAATATCCCCAGCGGAGTTTCCATGATGTCGCGCCCTCTTTTTCCTCCCTTTTGATAGGGAGAGGTCCAGGTTTTGACATTCACGGGGTGTAATGACTCCTTTCCTTTTGGGAATTGGGTATTTGAAGAGTCGCCACCTAACGGATTATGGTACGTTAGGGCACCTAAAGTGATTTAACTCTTGAGTTGGTTTGCATTACTAGAGATTAGGGTAAGAGCTCAAAGTAACCTCGAGGTGAAGGTGTTAGGCACCCCTCTTGGTCCACAACTGTGGGTCCCGACCGAACTTATATTCACAAATTAGTCCATACAAGTAGTTGAATCAAATAAGTTGTTTGTAAAGCACATTGAACAATTCAAATAGTGAAATAAAGATTTGAACAAATTATAAAACAAGGGTTTGAATAAGGAGAGGATTTGGGCAAGGAGGGATCCTAGGTTGTTTATCCTATAGGATCACCCCACGCAATGTCCGGTAGACACTCTTCAATGAGGGGATACACGTGACATTAACACGTAGTTATCATATCCCATATCTACCCTTTCCATCCCCTTATTGGTCATGCAAAGCGAGTGTTTGTTCACTGATTCCTATTGTGTACTGCTACCCGTCCCTTCTTAGTGGTCCCAGAGAGAGTTAGGACCTCTACCTATTAGGTACCCTTCTTAGTGGTCCCGGAGGGAGTTAGGACCTCTACCTATTAGGTAGTTCTAGACGTACCCCTAAGGTTTAGAAAGGCAAAAACTCTAAGGCGACAGTCAAAACATGTAGGACTTTCACATAATGAGAGCAGATAAAAGGCTCAAGTTTTCTCCTCAAGTGAAGTTAACTTATTCGTTCGGCCAATCGTCGGAATGTGTACGAGATACCATAAGGGCCCAATATCTCAATAGCACCTTTATCTAAAGCTTCGAAGGAGACTTCATATCCGAAACGCAGGAATGATCTGACTACGTAAACATATAAGCAGCACGACTCAAACATAATTAAGATCTTTATTAATCAAAGTCCTAAAGCAGTATCTCTAAGTGATTGTGCTGAAATAGACCAAACTTTTATACCCAGAAGTTATAACCTAGCAGTTGCGTAGGGATTCTTCTAAAGGTTATTAGAATCAGAAATGTTAAACGACAGAGACAGCTTCAAGGAAATGCAATGTTTTTTGAAAATGGCCTAAGGCTTGTCTGTATGCAATACATAGGTCTATTTTAATGCAGAAACAAACAGGTTTTCGAAATAGAATCCCTTTAATACCTATAAACATGGTATCTAATGAGATTAATACCATTTTGAAAGAACTTGTTTCAGGGAATGTATCGTTTAATAAAACCAACTTTAGAAATGAGCTAGGCATAGTAAAATTGATTTTTAGGCCAAATTAAATTACCAGACAGAATTGTGAGTATAGATCTTTGCATGCATCGTATCTAGGCGTATTACTGTTTTTTAGCAACATGTGGGAAGTCTTATTAGAACTGAATCGGAGTCGAATCCTATAGGCATGACATCTATACTTGAATTGATTCAAGACTTGATTGTCTGGAGCCTATAAACATGGTTTCTAACAAAAGTGCAGAACCTTAGGAACATGATATCTACTTGATGCAAAATGACATTGGAAGTGAAATCCTATAGGCAGGGTTTCTATTTGATGTAAACGAAATTATATAGAAACTCTATAGGCATGATTTCTGTTAGGCAAGTAACCAGATTCAAAATAGCAAACCTACGAGCATGTTTTTCTACTCACACAAGCAATCAGATTCAAAAGAAGATCCTAAGAGCAGGATTTCTACCCACATTACCCCATAAAATATACATCTACCCACCCTTTTTACTGAATACCCCCAAGTGTCTGTTTACAAATTATTACAAGCTGATGAATGAATTACATAAATGAAATAAAATAACAAAAAGCTATTCTATAGGGAGCCTGCAGTTAGGCCCAAGTTTCCCAAAGCCTCCAATGGTCTCATATGCCTCAATTCCATTGACAACCCAGAGTCTAGGTGCATCAAAGTTCCCTAAGGATCTCAAGGACCCCGGGCAATGCTTACACCTAGACTTAGTAACCAAGAATAGAATCAGTGCAGTGTGGAAAGGCCAGCCTCAGTATGTTAGAGTTCAGAGGGCTCTCAAGAAGATCCCAAGGAAGTACACATACTAGAGGGGGCAGAACTTATTGACTAAGATTAAATTGAGAGTGTAGGACACAAGTTGAAAAGGTTTATTAGAGACTGTTTTGAAAGCAACTAATAAAGCAACATAAATTGTTTGAAAAGAGATGGGAGTGGTAAAAAAAGTCAAGAACTTCAGGATTGGATCACACACATAATCTAAATGAATTCAATAGTCACCCAGGGGTTAAAGGGTTTGGGGATATACAGATATTTGACTGCAAACACATAACCCCAGCAAGGGGTCTTAGGACTGGTTTGGACATGCTCAGAGATGGTTGACATTGGCATAATCACAAACCAATCAAGAAGAACATAAACACATAGAGGGTAGAGGGATTTGGGATTCACAAAGTGGTAAGTACACAGTAGGTAAAAGACAATTGCCCAGGCATGCTTTGAATCACATAAGGGAATACATTGATTTAAAGGGAAGAGAGACATAGTAATATGCTGATAATGTAACTTAACTACAAGTTTCACAACAGAACCACAAGTAGAAGCAAGCTAGAAATATAAGAAACTGAAACAATAAGAGAAGCATATTGTTGTTAGAGCTTTAAATCAAAACTAGGACATACCTGTCACAACCCATTTCCAAAATAGATCATGATGGCTCCCAACACGTTAGTCAGGCAAGCAAACGCGGAAATATATTTAAGTTCTCATTTTTACTTTTACCAAAATAGGTGCATCAATCCTTTAATTTAGAAATCAAACCAAAAATGAACAGTAATATGCCAAAGTAGTTATACAACTCCCAAAATAAGTCTACTAACGTGTGTGCCAAAACCTGGTGTCACAAGTAATGGGCGACTAGTAGAATGTACAAAAGAATAAAACTATCCTACTGTCCGGGATAGATTAGACAGAAAAAGTAATAGGAAGACTCCATCAAGCTGCTGAACAGCACAGGAAGGGGGAAGCTCACTATGGAAGTCTCGAACTATGAATCAGGGGCGCGTACTAGACTGATAGCTAGATACACCCGCCTCAAATCCTATACAATTAAGTACAGAAGTCTAGTATGAGTACATAAACAATATGTACCCAGTAAGTATCCCGTCTAATCTCGAAGAAGTAGAGACGAGAGATCGACTTGACATTTACTAGGGTCAAATAATATGATAAAGTGTTCTACTAGGCATGATAGTCACAAATAATCAACAGTTTGTAGCAAGAGGTAACAAGTCATGTCCTTAACAATTTTACAGTTAACCGTATACATTTCAAGTTTTTAGCAGAACACGTCATGAATAAGATTTAACATATATATATGTAATACACACCTTATGTCGAGGTCGACGGCCTGATCCAACAGAAAATAAACTGTGCACTGCCAAAGGGTCGAATGGTGCAAACCTTAGATACATCTATTTCTACCGAGGCAATTGGCCCGATCTACAAATGTCAATTAATATCAAGAAACACATGAATACATATTTATTTCCAAATAAATTCATACAAGTGTCTAACAAGTGTATACATTCGCTTATATTCCTTTCCAAATATCTAGCATATCCTAAGTGATCACATTAGCAAGAAAATATAGAGACATTCACAAATATAGCATGATACGAGTCCTAGACTACCCGAACAATTAACATAATAGTAGCTACGCACGGACTCTCGTCACCTAGTGCGTACGTAGCCCCCGCATTTGATAGCGATTACTCAATTATTACACTTATGGGGATAATTCTCTCTTACAAGGTTAGAAAGGAGACTCACATCGCTCCAAAGTGCACTTCCAATGCCAAGAACGAGTCCAAACCCTCAATTCGGAGCCAAACGATCCAAAAGTAATTGAATGACGTAGCAACTAATCAATATGAGCTTACAAAATCATATTCTAGCTATTTAGGCAATTTTCCAACCCTTACTACAAGTTTCCTAAAACCCGACCCCGGGCCCACCTGCCCGGATTCCGAAATTATTCAAAGGAAGTTGTTCTCTATAACCTAAGGATCAATAATATATAATTTCTAATTCATTTCATAACAGTTTTATCAAAACCCTAGGTCTAGCTCTAACCCCTTTGATTTCTCCAAATCTTTAGGTGTTAATCTACCCAAAACTCAAGTGTTAAACTCAGAAATAAGGGGGATGAATTTACCTCACGATGCTATATGAAAATACCTTCTCAAGAGCTCCAAAATCGCTGAAAACGCGTGTGCCAAATGGTCAGCAGTTTCTGTATCTGCGGTCCCACATCTGTGAGAGGAGAATGCATCTACGGAATTGGATAAAAGGGCTCGGATCGCTTTTGCGGTTTTGAACCCGCATCTGCGTAGCTGCTTCTGCAGAGAATGAACCGCTTCTGCAGTTTGACCTGGCTAGCTCTGGGCCGCATCTGCGAGGCCACGACCGCTTGTGCAGTCTCGCACCTGATGTCGACCAACCGTAGGTGCGGTTATGATAGAAGCAGATGCTTCAACACTTCTCCCAATTCCCAACTTCACTCGAGCCTCGTCTGTTTGACGCTCGGGGCTCCCGGGCCCCGCCCGAATATACCGACAAGTCTGAAATCACAGGATGGACCTACTCAAACCTTTGGAATGCCTAAAAGAACACTAAATCTAAAAATCACCCTTAAAACCAAATGAATCAAACTTATGAACTTCAAGTTCTTAATTTTCCTCTAACGAGCCGAAATGCACTTAAACTACTCGGATTGACACTAAATTTTGCGGGCAATGCATAAATGTTATACCGGACCTGTACTGGGATCCGGAACCAACATACGAGTCTGATAACCATGGAATCAATCATTAATTAGTTTCTTTAAATCCTTAATATTTCAGATTAACAATTTCTAATAAAAATTCATTACTCGGTCTAGGGACCTCGAAATTCGATTTCAGGCATACGCCTAAGTCCCATTTTTTGCTACAGACCCTTCGAGACCGTTAAAGTATGATTCCCGGTTCATTTGCTCAAAATGTTGACCAAAGTAAAACTTAGCCTTTTAAGAAAATCTTAAGGAATCAAATGGGCATATTTCAACCCAAACTCTTCCAAATCGCGGGTCGTTATAATACCAGTGAAGATAGAAGTAAGTAGAATGAAAGAATCAAAGAGCACAGATGATTAGCCTTGGCTTACAACCGGCTAATATTAGCAAATAGCACAAGAGAAAAAGAGAGAATAGATTTTAGTATGAGAGGCAATGTTTGAAAACCAATGTTAATGAAAGATTTAGGGTATTTAGAGTTGAAAGTAGGTAGTGAAATAAGGTAAGAATCATACTAGTATAATATTGAAGGACTCAGAATCAATCACTTAGAGAATCACAAAAACACTCCCTTAAATTAAGGGAATCAAATCATACAGGAAGATTCAGCATCATATAAGGCAAGAATAAAAATCAGTGCATGACTAAATAAGGAAGGAGTCAAGATTCAGTAAGCACATAGTAGTCGATTTGGACTAAATTCATAAAAACTTAATTAAGGACACAACTCAGTAGTAATAAAGTATCATAGCAAATATTGTGATGAAATTAGTTAGCTTAAACAGATAGGGTAAAGCTTTTAGGGTTTTAAAAGAAAATCTTTCAATCACCAATAATTAAGGAAATCAGAATCAATCAAGAGGAGTCATGATTCTGTATTTTCAACATATAAATAGAGAAGATCAAACAGACGTTGCAAATGACAAGGTTCTCCATATTGACAGAGAGAAGCAAGAGTTGAACAAGCAAAATGAGCAAAGTTATACAGAAGTGTCATAAGTAGGCTAAGGATTCAGTAAACACACTCGAAGCATGGTAACCACAGAAGATTAACAAGAGTCAAGTAAACAGGCTAACACATAGAACCAAAGCAAAGAAAACCTTAGAAATTATGGCTTTTGACAGGGTCAAAATAAAAAACAGTAATAACCTAAGATTGGTCAAAATAAGAAAGGAAAGAGTTTTCATCATAAAGAAAATCGGTCAAAACAAGTGTAGAAAGCCCTAGTTTTTCAAAGAAAGTAAAATGGTTTAAAAATTGAGAATCTTTCCTAAAAAATTCAAGAATAGTGCAAGTCATAGGAAGAACAGACTTAAAACATAAAAAATAACATAGATCTTAAGAGGTTCACATGAAAGCTAGGTTTTTAAAGGAAACCCAAATAGAACTCGAAAGAACCTGTTGTAAACTTCACCGATCGTGACATATAAAGTGTAATTATGCCTAAAGTCACACTAGAGAAGCCATAAGTAATCGAAAGAGAAACCCTAAGTCCAGCTCGACATGGCTCAGGATCCTTGAAGGCCTTAAAGATGATGAGCAAAGCTGTGAGAGATCCATTGGAGGCTTGGGGTTTGAGAGGTAGGCGCCGGAGATGACCGGAGAAGGAGACGATTGAAAGAATCTAGGGTTAGATTGAGAGAGAGGAGAGGAGATGAGAGAGTTTTAGGGTGGCGATTTAGAAGAAATGATTTAGGGTTTGGGGTCTCTCAAAATTAAAAAGGAAAGGAAGAACGAGGGCCATTGATCTAAAAGATCGACGGTCAGGATTTAAAATGGCTTGGGTCGGGTAGGGGTAATTGGGTCTAGGTCGGGGTTTATTGGGTTATTAAAAAGAAAATTGGGCTAGGATTGGGGTCCGATTTGGCTAGGATTGAAAGCCAAATTTGGCTATATTAAATAGCCAGTTTTTTGCTATTTTAATTTTAATAAATAATAAGTAATATCTGAAATATAATTTAATATGCCAAAATAATTTAAAATAGATAATTAACTTTTTAAATATATAATGACCAATTTCACACATATAAAATATAATTATATCTTAAAATAGGCTAACAATGCAATTATATGCAGTTTAGCTTAAGGAAATACCAAATGTAATTATAAAAATGCATGAAAATTGTACTAGCCATATTTTGGCATAAGTACAGAAATTAAATACATGAATTATCATAACAATAATTTTGAAAATAATTATTAGGGATTTTATGAATAAAAGGAGCGAAAATAAATCAATTTAAACCCTTAAATTATGGAAAGAATAATAAAATCCCCGTGCATGCTTTTTTGT
>MU709803.1:76797-156260 GCA_026770625.1 Nicotiana glauca
AGGAAAAATTGGGTATCTACACGTTGCAGCTGAGTTCCTGACCATAGACGCGTTTATTGGTTTAATAGCTTAATTTGTGTCTTATATTTGTTCAGAATTGATTACTGCTATCCAAAAGGCTATTTTTAGTCTTAAATTTTGAGTTTTTTTTTCGCTCCCTATAATCTGCTTTTGCATTATATAGCTTTTTGGATGACAATATCTAAATGGCAATTGCCTTTGTTTGAGGTACGGTGACCCAGTATAATAACTAATTGAGGTTGGAGGAAGTTTTTATGGTAATAGAAAGATTTTGGCCTCTGTTCTTAAGAACTCCAACCTAAAAGGGGCTAAGAAAGTGTCGAACTTCTTTTTTTTAAAAGAAAAAAAATTAAAAAGGGTTTTGGTTTCTTAACACCAATTGTGGCAGAGAGCTCAAAATTAATATGATTTGAGTTTTTTTTTTCTTGGCTAATTTTTTTTCTCCTTTATTAAATTGATCATTTGGATCATGCTTAGAGTTATTGTTCGGGTAGGCAAACTTTAGTATTTTACATCGTGGTTGAGTTTAAAGGTCGTTCCCTTAGTAAAAATTTTCCGGGGAATGCCCCGAAGAAATTATATATATTTTGATCCGGGGTATGCCCCGAAGTATTTGTATTTGGAGGCCGAAAGTAGAACTTGTAGCATTTTATTTTTTTTTTATTTATTTTTTTTTACTAGGTGGGGACGACCTCGAGCTTCGTGTGTATTTATTTTGCTTTTCCGTGTTTATTTTTACCTCAATTTGAATATTCTAAAAATCAACTAGATCGAGTATGCAACCATGACTTTCACGGGACTTGGGGAGTGCCTAAATCCTTCTCCCCTAGACAAATGAACCCCCTAACCCAAATCTCTGGTATAGACTTAGTTTTAGATTCCAAAGTGTTTAAAAAGGAAAAATCATTTTTATAAAACGGTGACCTGACACACCAAAACCAATGTCAGGTGGCGACTATAAAAAATCCTTTTGAACACATATTTTGTCACTTTCAATTTTGAAAACCCTTTTGAGCTTCAAAATCTTTTTATTAGTTTTTAAGAGGGTTAGTGAAGTCGGTAAAAAAAGGGTGTGACAGCTCTGGCGCCTCTGCTGGGGAGTTGCAGGTTCGAGCTGATACTTGATCTTGTTGGCTTTTAGAATATTCGATTGACGTGGTAGTTTTTTTTTATTTGCTTTATCTATTTGGTTTGTTTGTCTTATTTCCTGTTTTGTTTGTTATTTGTTCGCATTTTCTTATGTGTTTACCGCTTTATAACTGTCATTATTTGCATAACCATGGGTCTTCTTTCTGCAACAAGTCCTTCAGAGTATGTTTGAGCGTACACGACCTTTTTGTGAGTCACCCGTGTCTTTTGGGGAGTGGCATGGGAGCGTGGAGTGGGAGGATAGCTAGAGTAGCCTCCATCGACCACGTGCCGCCCCGAATTGCCTTGTCTAGTGAACCTCAAACATAAGTCAGCCTTTAGGTCATTTTTATTTGCATCATGTCATTTACACTTAGCAGGGTTTGGTCCCAGGTACCGTGTCCCTTCGTAGGAAGCCTGTCCAAATTGTGTCAAGTGGGCCCATGGCCCAAAAGGACATTCAATCATCCCTATGTGATACATGTTGCATCTTTGAGTGTACAAAAGTCATTTCGCAGACTGATGTTTGGAAAAAGGGGTGAAGTATAAAAATATAGCAAGTAGGGCCCAGTTATGATTTTATTTCACAACTTTTTCAAGAAAAAGACAAAAAAAATTCAAAAAATAAAAAAACCCAAAAAGATTTTGCATTTTCCCCTCATTTTCCAAAATCAAAAAAAAGAAGAAAGAAAAAGATTTTTTACATTTTTCAAAAAAGACAAAAAATATATAGTTTTTCCAAATTAGTTGCGTTAAAAAAAAAAAAGCTTTCTCCCACGTCCAATCTTCCCGAACTACGCATACCTGATTCTCGTCTTTCAGGGCAGGATACGTAGGCAGCCCACATAGGGTGCGGTCATCCTAGTAAGTCTTAGGTTCTTGGCTTCACGGGGTCTTGGCCAAATCTTGCATGTCTAGCCACTTTTGGCACATCGGCCATTCTTGCAAAATGGGGTTATTTTTGGAAAAGTGGTTCAATTACCCATGTCTTAGGATCTTGAGTCCACAACTAGGTGTCATATTACTTTAAGGTCCGTCTTTTCTTTGAGTTTGCATCTTTAGCCATTTTTGGCCATATCAGTCATTTTTGCAAAATATATCATTTCTGCAAATTAATTTTGAGCCATGATTGTTGGGAGTTTGAATCCATATAAGCTTTAGTGAGGTATTTCCATATCTTTTAGGTCACCTTTTTAGAGTTTGTACTTCTTGCCACTCCTGTCCACGTAGGTTAATTTTCAAAATAGCCCAATCGTGTCTTGCATGTGTCCAATAGGAGGTGTTGTGGTGTCGCATAGTGTCTTGAGTCACTGATCTATTTGGTCTTATTTGTCTCATTCAGATGTGGATCCATGTACCAGGACTCAAGCATGATAGATACCCATGACCACTGCATTCAGGAGCGGTTTGAGGAACCCTTTTTATGTTTTTGAGTCTATTGTTCATGTTTTACTTTATAGTCGTGTACAATAGTATTCAGTCATTTAGTTGGTGTCAGAATTGTCGTAGTATAGTTTGGTTTTGTTGGGTCTCTCATTATCGTACCTGTTTTGTATTTTAAAATCGAAAAAAGTTATAAATAAAAAATCCAAAAAGATTTTTATTTTTAGTTTATTTTATCCATTACTTTTTCAGAACTACGCTTGATCTGATTCATGAGGGACATGATACGTAGGCAACTACATAGGATTCGATCGAATCATCATTAAAAAAACAAAAAAAAAAGAGAAAAAAAGAATGAAGTTGTGGGACGTGAGAAATGAGAGGAAAGAAAAGAGGGGGAAAGAAATGAAAAACCAAGTGGTGTTAGAAAGGAAAATGAAGAAGGAAATGGGCAATAAGAGTGAAATTGGGTTGATGCCATATGACCTTCATACCCTCGAAGCCATTCTAGAACCGTTAACTGTGACTAGGGGCATTGCACGCAATGTGATATTTCTATCTGATAAATGCCCTAACGCTAATATGTTGGCTTTGTTTTGCTCCTCTTTGTTACTTTCATTGTTATCATAACAGAGGGTAGTTAGTTTGCGGCACTTTGGCAATTCGCCCATACAACACAAGGTCAAATAGCAACGTAGCCATGGCTAGCAAAGAAACAGACACTAGGGTTGTAGGCCCACCAAGGGAGATTGTAGAATCAGAATCGGAACTGAAAGAGGAGGTTCGAAGGTTGAATCATCATATGGTGGAAATGTATCAGGCCTGGTTTAAGGGACATCCTCCACCTTCATTCCCTACCAACTATACAGAAAATCAAGCCTCCATTCCACCACTCTCCCAAGCCCAGATGCCCAATACCGTTGATCTTTCCCCTCAACGCGCCCCGAGTTTTACCCCTTACCACAATTACCCTGGCACATTCTCCCAAACTTTCCATGCTCCACCAGCCAAAACAACCTCATACCCTACTCCTATTTTTGTACCCCTTCCACATGCTACCCTCCACCGATACTCTAGTGAGCCCGTATTTCAAGATCCATATACCCAATACTATGTCCTGAAACCCACATTTAAAGTCTCGGATCTTTACTCCTCCACTCCTCACTTTGAGCCTCATGTCGAAAAAGAGAAACCACCTAAGAACGTGGAGTAAGAGGAGATATTTAGGAAAGTAAAGAGCCTGGAGCAATCATTAAGAAATATGCAAGGCTTAAGAAGCGAGGTGAGTGTGGCTTATTAGGATTTGTGTTTGTTTCTTGATGTCCAACAACCTGCCGGGTTCAAGATGCCCAAGTTTGACTTATATGACAAACATGGGGATCCTGTAGCTCTTCTGAGAGGCTATTGCAGTAAAATAAGAGGCGCCGGGGGAAAAGACAAATTACTGATGGCGTACTTCAGCCAGAGTCTGAGTGGGGAAGCACTAGAATGGTACACCCGCTAGGACACCAGCAGGTGGTACACATGGGATGATTTGGCTCAGGCCTTCGCTCGACATTTTCAGTACAACATAGACATTGTCCCGAATCGCCTGTCCCTGACCAAGATAGAGAAGAAAACCATTGAAAGTTTCAGGGAATATGGTTTCAGATGGAGAGAGCAAGCCGCGCGAGTCAATCTCTTATGGGAGAAGATGCAATGGTCGAGTACTTTCTTCAAGCTCAAGAGCCTACTTACTTTGGAAATTTGGTCTCGGCTATGGGTAAGCCTTTTCTTGATGTGGTAAAAATGTGAGAAATAGTAGAAGATGGGTTGAAGTCAAGTAAGATCATAAGCTATTCTGCCTTAAAAGCCACAAGACAAGCAATTTAGAATGACACAGGTTGCTTGTCGGGTCAGAAGAAACATGATGGTGTTGCTATGGTTGTCTCAGGATCACGACATGGCCCAACGTGTCCGCCTCACCAACATACTAAGCCTAGACCCCGACCCCACCCCCAAACCTATCCCCGAGTTCCACATAATCCATCTCAGTACTATCCTCCTAACAATTTTCGGTCCTCTATCCAACTACTGGTTTACTCTTTATGGCGAGCACCAGCACCGCATAATACTCTTTTGCCTTCACAACATTTTGGAGCACCCAACAACCTTAGGAAATAGGGGCATAGAGGGGAACAAAGGAAAATAAAAAATTTCATGCCAATTGGAGAATCCTACACAAGCTTGTTTGAAAAGTTAAAACAGTCTGGCCTGATTGAGCCGCTCCTTGGCTATACTTCGGACCCATATGCAAAAGGTTTTGATCCTACTGTAAGGTTTATGTACCACTCTAATGTCCAAGGGTATAGCATTGAAGATTGTCGTACTTTGAAAACGAAGATAGAAAGAATGATTCAAGAAGGGATAATTGCGGTGCTGGGCAGTGACACCCAGAATATCACGCAGAATCATTTACCTGCACATGATGATGCACACTTTGTGGGGAGATGCATGGTGATACGGAGTATGGGAATCTTCTTGGGAACTTTCTGACTAAAGTTAATGATATTGAAATTGGTGAAGGTCTCAATAATTTTGATGTGCAATCTAGTGGCTAAGATGTCGAGCTTGGTAATTGGAAAGACACTCCTTTTTTGGCTAGCTAGGGAGGAGTTTTGGTGGTTTATTTTGTTGTCATTTATGTTTTCCGGGTAATTTCAGGGCTGTAATCCAGACATTGTCTCGTGGATCAAACCCTTCTGCTTCTTATTTATCCTAGTTCGTTTAGTGGTAGTAACTCGTCTAGTGTTATCTAGGATTGTTCCAGGGTTGTAACCCATGTCTATTTCGCTTGTTTTGTTCAAACCCTTTTCACAATTTGTCTAATGCTATCTCCTACTTTCTGTTAGTTCTACTGAGTTTTTGTTTAGGTCACTTTTCCTTCTATAGTTCTTTTTATGCTGACTCTAGTGACATGACATGCACGCATAATTCTAAACCAGGTCTTGAAAGTTAGTCTAATCATGAAGCAACGATACCGTTCTGAATATGATAAGAAGATGCATTCGACGAAACAAGCAAAGATTCACGCATTTTGAGATAACCTAAAGCTTGAATTAAGTGAAACTGAGATAGTTAGTTTGGGAAATCGAGAGGTTGATAAGATCATACAACAAGGAAATGTCTCTCAAGAAGTTTTAGGTAGATCAGTCAGTGTTGAAATGCATTCTTCCACATCAAGACAAGGTTGTGTCAAGTCTGCTTCTAATTGGCAAGGATCATTCATAGGGACAAAGGTATTGTCCGTCGGCACTTTCTGTTTGTGTTGATGCCATCAATAGATACTACGTATGATTTCTTTGTTTATCTTCAATTGCATGCTTGTACCTGGAATTCTTAAAGTTTGGTATAACGAAGGCATGTTATTCTGCTACCCAAACACTTTTATCTTTTGCTAACACTTTTAAGCCCTAATTTATTTTGTTTCATACCCCTCTTTTGGAATCAGAAATAGAATTAGAAACTAGAAAAGAAAAAGGAAAAGAGAAAAATAAGAAAAAGAAAATAAAAGAGAAAAAGTAGAAAAAGAGAAGAAAGGAAAAGAAAAACAACATAAAAGAAAAGAAAAAAAGAGAAGGAAAAGAAAAACAACAAAAAACCAACTTTGTGTTGGAACTACGTTCGACCTGATTCTTGTCACCTCAAGATACGTAGGCAGCCTTATGGTTCGGTCACACCAAATAAAATATTTTATAATCCCCGAAGTCAAGAGTGGAGCAGTTTTTCTTAGAAATCCCATCAAAGAAAAAATCCCAAAAAAAAATTCCCAAACTCCAAGAAACTGGGGCCGAAGTTTTAATTTGGCCAAGAGACCTGATTCCAAAAGTTGTAATTTTGAACCCTTTCATCTTAAATTATTTTGAGCCTTCATGCCACCCTTTCTTTCCAACCTGTCCAAAAGCCTACATTACGGTCTAAAGAAAGACCTTCCGACCAATCTTTGAGGATGCCAAATAAAGTGTGTGGTAAAGGTATGATCTTCTTGTATCATGGGTAATACTTTGTTCTCAACACAAAGAGAGAAAATGATAAAATAAGAGAGTTTTCTCGGTGAAAACCCTCATTGGCACCGTGGCAACATTGAGTTGAGAAAAAGAGAAAAATGAGAGAGGCTTGATGGTGAAAACCCTTCAGGGCACTACAACTTGACTGAGGATTGTGGAAATGGGACAATTGGAGTACTGAATCCAGTTTCACGGCTTAGAGGCACAACAAAAGTTGAAAATTAGACTTGCTTAACAAATTAGGCCAATTTAATCCAAAATACATGTCGCAGTCATTAGAGTTGGTATCTACATCTGACAAGTTTCTACTCGGCGATTTGCTTGTTAGATGTCATCTCTTTCTGTTGTTCCCTTAACTCTATTCTTCTTGCTTGGTTTAAGTCCTATGGAGTGTCTATTTTGTCAGAACAAGTAAATAAATGAATTCAAAATCTGCGATCTACTTCAGTGGATCCCTCTTGTTCCGGTTTAGTCCCCTTCAGTTCGGAAGCTATTTCTATTTCTACCTCTTTCTTCCTCACTTTCCACCATTTCTTCTATTTTTGAGGCTTCTTTTAGTTTCTTAGTAAGAATGGGTGAGGGTATTCTGCCTAAATAGTAGACACAGGTAATAAATGCCATCTCTGACGATTAATCAACAATTCGAAGTGTTTTTCTTGCGTAGTCTTGATAAACTAGCGTTTATATATAGATGTAGAAGGGTCTGTTTGGGAAGTAAGAAGCCCTTTTGACATCTCTTCATCTGCAAATAATTCTCAATGTGAAAACACAGAGCCAGGGGGCTGATCTTTGAATAGGAAAAAGAGTGGATCTGCAGGGTCCCAAATGAATTGGCTTATTCGAAAAAGGCCTGATGATGCATGCATTGGGCACAAGTATATGTCAGTTTTGTAGATCAAGGATTTCAAGGACTCCTAAGTTGGTGATTACCATCTTTCCAATTGTACAAAGCAGAGTCTGGCTAGCACATCAAAGTGGCATAAGTCAGGAAAGAACAGTATGCCAACAATGAACATGCTTTGGGATTCATGTGAAATGCAAAGATTTGGTAAATATCAATTCCTAAGCAAAATGCAACAGATAGAGGATATTGGGATCGAATGGAGTGGAGGTGTTTTATGTGATAAGGGTTGAAAGAAAATCGGTAGTCGATAACAGGAAAGGTGTTCCAAGTTAAAATCAAAGTTATCTTGGCAAGTGCAGAAGCAGGCGCCTTCAAGGTCAAGGCCACAAACTAACCGCCATGTTTTAAACTCACAAGTTTTCTTTGTCTGAAACAAGGATGAAGGCTTTGTTCATATCAAAGCTTGAATTCTTCAGGATGCCCCAGTTCTGCTTACGCAAAGGCTATTGAGAAGATCACACATCACCCCTAGGAGAAGCACTTCCTAGTCTGGGTATTTCAAGTTATATTTTATTTTAGGAGATGCACTTCCTAATTTTGGTCATTTAAATTCATCCATAGGAGACGCACGTCCTAGTTGGAGTCATTGAAGTTTTACCCATTAGGAGACGCACTTCCTAGTAGGGGTCTTTCAGATTATACTTGTTAGGAGATGCACTTCCTTACTTGGGTCATTTAAATTCATTCCTAGGAGATGAACTTCCTAGTTTGAGTTATTGAAGTTTCACCCCTAGGAAATGCACTTCCTGGTCTGGGTATTTCAGGTTATATTTTCGTTTTAGGAGACGCACTTCCTAAATTGAGATTTTACACCTAGGAGACGCACTTCCTAGTTTGGTTCATTCAAGTTTCACCCCTAGGAGTCGCACTTCCTAGTCTGGTTCTTTCAGGTTATATTTTTGTTTTAGGAGACGCACTTCCTAAATTGAGTTTTACCCCCTATGAGATGCATTTCCTAGTTTTGGGTCATTTAAATTCATCCCTAGGAGACACACTTCCTAGTTTGAGCCATTGAAGTTTCACCCCTAGGAGACGCATTTCCTAGTTTGGGTCTTTCAGGATACTCTTTTAGGAAACACACTTCCTAAATTGAGATTTTATCCCTAGGAGACGCACTTCCTACTTTTTGGGTCATTTAAGTTCATTCCTAGGATATGCACTTCCTAGTTTGAGCCATTGAAGTTTAACCCCTAGGACATGCATTTCCTAGTCTGGGTCTTTCAAGATACTCTTTTAGGAAACACACTTCCTAAATTGAGTTTCACCCCTAGGAGACGCACTTCCTAGTTTGAGTCATTTAAGTTTATTCCTATGAGACGTACTTCCTAGTTTGAGTCACTGAAGTTTCGACCCTAGGAGATGCATTTCCAAGTCTAGGTCTTTCAGCTTATATTTTTGTTTTAGGAGACGCACTTTCTAAATGGAAATTTTACCCCTAGGAGACGCACTTGCTAGTTGTGGTTATTTAAGTTCATTCCTAGGAGACACACTTCCTAGTTCTGAGTCATTGAAGTTTACCCTAGGAGACGCACTTCATAGTCTGGGTCTTTCAAGTTATACTATTTAGGAGACGCACTTCCTAGTTTTGGTCATTTAAGTTCATTCCTAGGGGACGCACNTGTTCAAGTAGGTCCACCTCATGATTTCAGACTTGTTGGTATGTTCAGGCGGTGCTCGGGAGCCCCGAGCGTCAAAGAGCGAGGTTCGAGCGAAGTAGGAAAATTGTGGAATAACTGAAGGTTGATGCTTCTATCATAACTGCATCTGCGGTTTTAGGACTGCAGAAGCGGGACCGCAGATGCAATCAATCGATCGCAGAAGCGACCAAGGGCCAGGCTAAGGGAAACCGCAGAAGCGGCTTTAAAATCACAGTAGCGGTTCCGCAAAAGCAGTCCCTAGACCGCAGAAGCGTTCCAGCCGCCTTAGACCAGCTCCGCAGAAGCGGCTTGTAAACCGCAGAAGTGGGACTCAGACCGCAGAAGCGGTCCAGGCATTTTGGGCCAGATCCGTAGAAGCGATCCTAAGTCCGCAGACACGGTATTCGAAAAAGCGGTCATTGCACCGCAAAAGCGGAAATCGCTGGGCAGTGAGTTCATTTAATTCGAACTCAAAGGCCATTTATTTCATTTCTACACCATATTTAGGCAATTTGGGGGATTCCAAAGAGAGGATTTTAACTTAGCACTTCAAGGTAAGTTAATTCCATTCATTATTAGTTTAAATACATGTGTATTAAGTTGATTAAACAATAAAGATTAGGCGAAATCAAAGGGGTTAGAGCTAGACCTTGGGTTTAAGTAAAATCAAGATTTAACCACGAAATTTGTTATGAAATGAAATAGAATTTATATATTATTGATCCTTAGGTAATAGAGAACAACTTTCTTCGAAAAATATCGGAATCCGGGCACGTGGGCCCGGGGTCGGAATTTAGGAATCTTGTGAAAAAGGTTTGAAAATTAATTAAATAGTTAGAATTCGATCTTGTAGGCCTATATTGACTGGCTCTTACTTCTTTAACTAGTTTGTGATCGTCCGTCTCCGAATTGAGGACTTGGGCTTGTTTTTGATATTGGAAGTATGCTCTGGAGCAAGGTGTGTCTCCTTTCTATCCCTGTAAGCGGGAATTGTCCCCATAGGAATAATAACTGAGTAATTGTTGCTAAATGCGGGGGCTATGCACGCGCTAGGTGAAGAGAGTCCATGCGTAGCTACTACTATGTTAATTGTCCGGGCAATTTAGGACCCACACCATNCTTCTTAGTTTGGTTCATTCAAGTTTCATCTCAAGGAGATGCACTTCCTAGTTTGAGTTCATCCCTAGAAGATGCGCATGCTAGTCGAGTCTTTAGTTTTACTCTCATCATTGCATCAAAAGTATAGGTGATTTACAGTTTTGCTAACAACACATAAATCTTCCTAGTGCAAATTGGGGCAGAAGATTTTGTTTGTTTTGTTGTTTTGATTGCAGGCACCCACCTGGAGAACAAGGGAATTCGTTTAGGGATTTTTTCAAGTTTCAAATCAGTAGCAGGCGCCCACTTGGAGAATAAGGGAAGTCATTTCAGAATTCAATTTAAGATAGAAGTAGCAGAAGCTCGCGGCAATAATGCCAGTCAATAGTCCGAGATGACCAACAAAAGTAGTCTCAATCCAGAAAAAAAAGAGAAGTGAATCCAAAATGCAGAAGCAGAAAGAAAAGAAAAGATGTGAACTGCTCAAGATGTGGTTGAAGTCATGAGCGCTACATATCCGGTCTTGATTTGAAAAGCTGAAGAATAATGAACTAGCACCTACAAATACCAAGCATCAAGGTTCAAATCTAAATTCTGCATGAAGAACCATTCAAGATTCAAGATCAAGCTTCAGGAGACTTATAGATAGGAATCTAGTAACTCATAGTTGACATGCTTAGTTAGTCTTTTTTTCATTTTTTGATTTTGATGTAATAACAGGACCGCAAACCGGAACCTCGACAGAACGACGCCTCAATAGGCTCTGCACCTTGGTATACTCCATCACTGTTCCTACTTCTAAACTACACGTGATCTGATTCTTTTAAAGCCAAGGATATGTAGGCAGCTCAGATACCAGGGCTCGGTCATATTTTGCTCTCTTTTAGTTTTTGGTTTCTCTAAATAAGGGTCGGGTCAAAAAACCTGTCTCATCATTCTTTGTCTAAAAACTCCTCGTGTTTTCAGTCAAAGAGGGGCAGCTGCAAACATGTAATTTTTGACCCTCCCCAAGATTTTACTGTAATGACCCGACTGGTCGTTTAGCCTTTTAGAACCACGTTCCCCTAAATTAAACCTTCCAAACTTGCTTTAGCTAATTTATGACTTGCGGGGACGGTTGGTTTGGGAGTTGGAAGAGTTTTGAGTAAAAATATGTCCAATTGTTTCTGTAAGATTCTTTTAAAATACCAAGTTTGACTTTAGTGACTTTTTGGGGAATCGGACCCGGATTCGTGGTTTGATGATCCCAAAGGGTCCGTGGGAAAATATGGGACCTGTGCGTATGCCCGAAATCGAATTCCGAGGTCCCTAGCCCGAGTAATGAATTTTTCTTGAAAATTGTTAAATTAAAATTTTAAAGAATTAAAGAAACCAAGAAATCATTGATTTCTTAGGTACCGGGCTCGAATTGTGGTTCCTAATATTGGTACAGGTCTGAAATATCAGTTAAGACTTTCCCGTAAAATTTGGTGTCAATCCGAGTAGCTTAAAGGCGTTTTGGCCCGTTAGAGAAAATTAAGAACTTGAGGTTCAATAGTTTGATTCATTTGGTTTTAGGGGGTAATTTCAAGATTTAGCATTGCTTTAGGTGTTCCGAGTGTTCAAGTAGGTCCACCTCATGATTTCAGACTTGTTGGTATGTTCAGGCGGTGCTCGGGAGCCCCGAGCGTCAAAGAGCGAGGTTCGAGCGAAGTAGGAAAATTGTGGAATAACTGAAGGTTGATGCTTCTATCATAACTGCATCTGCGGTTTTAGGACTGCAGAAGCGGGACCGCAGATGCAATCAATCGATCGCAGAAGCGACCAAGGGCCAGGCTAAGGGAAACCGCAGAAGCGGCTTTAAAATCACAGTAGCGGTTCCGCAAAAGCAGTCCCTAGACCGCAGAAGCGTTCCAGCCGCCTTAGACCAGCTCCGCAGAAGCGGCTTGTAAACCGCAGAAGTGGGACTCAGACCGCAGAAGCGGTCCAGGCATTTTGGGCCAGATCCGTAGAAGCGATCCTAAGTCCGCAGACACGGTATTCGAAAAAGCGGTCATTGCACCGCAAAAGCGGAAATCGCTGGGCAGTGAGTTCATTTAATTCGAACTCAAAGGCCATTTATTTCATTTCTACACCATATTTAGGCAATTTGGGGGATTCCAAAGAGAGGATTTTAACTTAGCACTTCAAGGTAAGTTAATTCCATTCATTATTAGTTTAAATACATGTGTATTAAGTTGATTAAACAATAAAGATTAGGCGAAATCAAAGGGGTTAGAGCTAGACCTTGGGTTTAAGTAAAATCAAGATTTAACCACGAAATTTGTTATGAAATGAAATAGAATTTATATATTATTGATCCTTAGGTAATAGAGAACAACTTTCTTCGAAAAATATCGGAATCCGGGCACGTGGGCCCGGGGTCGGAATTTAGGAATCTTGTGAAAAAGGTTTGAAAATTAATTAAATAGTTAGAATTCGATCTTGTAGGCCTATATTGACTGGCTCTTACTTCTTTAACTAGTTTGTGATCGTCCGTCTCCGAATTGAGGACTTGGGCTTGTTTTTGATATTGGAAGTATGCTCTGGAGCAAGGTGTGTCTCCTTTCTATCCCTGTAAGCGGGAATTGTCCCCATAGGAATAATAACTGAGTAATTGTTGCTAAATGCGGGGGCTATGCACGCGCTAGGTGAAGAGAGTCCATGCGTAGCTACTACTATGTTAATTGTCCGGGCAATTTAGGACCCACACCATGCTTATTTTATATAAATCTCTATATTATCTTGTTAATACGAGCACCTAGGATATGCTAGGGACTTAAAAGGGGAATAAGAACTAACTTGAATATTTGTTGAAGTCTTGAATGGCATTAATGACTATTGATGTGCCTTGTGCGTATACTTGATATTGCTTATTATTTGTGGATCGGGCCGATCGTCTCGGTACGAATAGATGCATCTATAGGTGCATCGTCGACCCTCGGCAAGTGCGTAGTTTATTTCTGTTGGATCGGGCCGTCGCCTCATAATTTTTGCGCATGTTATTGTTGCTTGTCTAAGAGTTTTTAAATATTGATATCGCCTTTTATGGCCCGACATAAATTGATGAATATAACGAAAGTAAATGGTTAGCTGGAAATATAGTGGAGAGTAGGACTTTTATGTCATGTTATAAACTGTTTCTTATTAGTGATTCTTCATGGTTAGTATAATACCTTGATATATTATTCGAACCTAGTGAGTATCAAGTCGACCTCTCGTCTCTAATTCTTTGAGATTAGGCGGGATACTCACTTGGTACATATTGTTTATGTACTCATACTACACTTCTATACTTAATTGTACAGGATCTGAGGTAGAAACATTTGGTTACCAGTCCAGTGCGTGCCCTTGAGCTTACGGTAGAGACTTCTACGGTGAGCTGCTTCCTTCTTATGCTGCTCAGCAGCCGGATGGAGTCTTCCTTTACTATTTCTGTCTTTCTCCTATTTCACACAGTAGGATAGAGATGTATTTTGTTTACTCTACTAGATGCCCACACTTGTGACACCAGGTTCTGGCACATACTTTGGTAGACTTGTTTTTGGGGTTGTATTATTATGTTATTTATTTTATCTATCACTTTTGGTTTCGGATCCAAATTCGGATAATTATTTCACTTAAATTCCGCTAAAATTAACATAAGAAGTTAGGAATGTTTTGCATTGGCTTGCCTGGCAATGATGTCAGGTGCCATCATGACCTATTATGGAAATGGGTCGTGACAACATTATATTAGAGCATTAGGTTCATGTAGGTCTCACGAGTTATGGGCAAACCTGATGGAGTCTTGTTGATCGGTACAGAGACATCTGTATTTATCTTCGAGAGGCTATAGGGTATTAGGAAAGAGTACTATTTATTTATTTCCTATAGTACAGTGCTTAGTGTACTAAATTTCCCTCTTCTATTCTCTTACAGATGGTGAGAACTCGCACCGCTGATGTTCTGGACCCGGGAGGATCTGCTCCCCCCGTTGCTAGAGACCGAGATAGAGGTCGGGGGTGGGCACCGACCCGTGGTAGGGGACGAGGGCATCCCAGAGCCGTTCCAGTTGCACCACAAGCAGATCCTGTGGAGGATCCTATTATTGAGGAGCAGGGCGAGGTTCCCGCAGCTGAGCTTACCCCGACGGATTTCATGACAGCACCGGGATTTTAGGAGGTTATGGGCCGCATGCTACGGTTCATGGACACTATGACTCAGGCTGGTTTATTTCCAGCAGAACCAGCTACTTCGCAGGTAGGAGGTGGAGCCCAGAGCCCTACTGCTCAGGCTCCAGGTCACGTAGCTACAGTATATCAGATTTGGGTGCACTACTCGCAGATGGGGCTCAACCAGTTACTGTAGTGGAACCCCAGCCCAGGCCAGCTGTGGATGGTGATCCACAAAAGTTATTAGACATATGGACCAGGCTTCATCCTCCGGTCTTCAAGGGTGAGCGTCATGAGGATGCCCAGGACTTCATTGACAGGTGCAGAGACATACTGCACAACCTGAGGATATTGGAGTCGCATAGAGTTGACTTCACTATTTTTTAGCTCGAGGGCAGGGCCCGTAGATGGTGGCAGTCCTACCTTCTTGGTAGGCCAGCGGGTTCTCCTTCCATCGCTTGGGGTCAGTTTGTACAGTTGTTCTTGGATATGTATATCTCGCCTTCTGAGAGGGAGGAGCTGCGGTACTAGTTTGAGCATTTCAAATAGGGTCACATGTCTGTGACTGACTACGAGGCAAGGTTTTCCGAGTTGTCCCGCCATGCACTCATGATACTTCCTACAGATGCAAAGAGAGTGCGGAGGTTTGTCGCTAGATTGCAGCCCGAGATTCGATTTGGTATGGCTCGAGAGGTGAAGATTGGCACAGAGTATCAACTAGTGGTCGAGCTTGCTCATCGGGTTGAGGCATATCGCCAGAGGGCTAGAGAGCAGATACAGCAGGATAAGAGAGCTAGGTTCTCCGGTGAGTTTAGAGGTTCCCCAGCTAGGGGCAGAGGTCAGTTTGGAATGGGCCAGCATAGTAGGCCACCAGTTTTAGCACCACCTCCTGCCCGGGTGGCTCCAGCACGCCCCTATTTCAGTGCTATGCCAGAGAATTCCTACCGCCCGCCAGCTACTCAGGGTTCCTCCACTGGGTATTCAGGTCCCCAGGTTCCTTCCGATTCTTATTTCAGTGCCATGCCGGAGAGTTTATGTCGTCCACCAGCTATCCTGGCTTCTTCCAGCGGGTCTACGGGTTATCAGGGTTAGCCATCCGAGCAGCAGGTCGCTGCCCCGCACTATTGTTTTGAGTGCGGAGATCCCGGTCACATGAGGAGATACTGCCCCAGACTTCGGGGCAAGGCTGTGCAGCAGGGTCAGCAGCCCATGATTTCAGCACCAGCTGTCCAGCACCTAGATGTGGAGGGCAGACGGGTAGAGGCCATCCTAGAGGTCGAGGTCAGACAGGGAGAGGTCAGCCAGCTACTACCCAGTCAGTTGGAGGCTAGATAGCCGACGCTCTAGCTAGATTCTATGCTCTTCCGGCCAAGCCAGATGCATTGGCCTCAGATACCGTCATCACAAGTATTATTTCCATCAGTGGTAGGGATGCTTCAGTATTATTTGATCCGGGGTCTACTTATTCATATGTATCATCTCTGTTTGCTCATTTCCTAGTTATTTCTCCTGAGCCTTTTGGCACTCCTATTCATGTGTCTACTCCTGTGGGTCATTTTGTGGTTGTGGATTGGATCTACCGGTCCTGTGTGGTCACTTTCTATGTTTTTGAGACTATAGCAGATCTTCTGTTGCTTGATGTGATCGATTTTAAGGTCATCCTAAGCATGGATTGGTTATCTCTATATCACGCCGTCCTTGATTTCCATGCCAAGACTGTTTCACTAGTGATACCAGGATCGCCGAGATTAGAGTGGAAGGGTTCCACAATTGATATGCCTAGCAGAGTTATTTCTTTCCTGAAGGCTTGACGCACGGTCAAGAAGGGGTGTTTGGCCTATCTAGCTTAGGTTTGAGACATCACCACAGAGTCTCCGATGATTGATTCAGTACCAGTAGTCCGAGAGTTCGCCGATGTTTTTCCGTCTGATCTTCCTGGCATGCCTCCGGATCGTGATATTGATTTTTGTATTGGTTTGGCTCCAGGCACTCAGCCTATCTCTATTCCACCATGCCGTAAGGCTTCTAAGGAGTTAAAGGAGTTGAAGGAGCAGCTCGAGGAGTTTTTGGTAAAGGGGTT
The DNA here is from genome assembly GCA_026770625.1 of Nicotiana glauca. NCBI lineage: Eukaryota > Viridiplantae > Streptophyta > Magnoliopsida > Solanales > Solanaceae > Nicotiana > Nicotiana glauca. The sequence continues at coordinate 93,267 of MU709803.1, forward strand.
TGTTAGGCCCAGTGTGTCGCCATAGGGTGCACCAGTGTTATTTATGAAGAAGAAGGATGGGACTATGTGGATGTGCATTGATTACCGCCAGTTGAATAAAGTCACCATTAAGAACAAGTATCTGTTGCCTCGTATTGATGATTTGTTCAACCAGTTGTAGGGTGCTAAGGTGTTCTCTAAGATTGACTTGAGGTCAGGGTATCATCAGCTGAAGATTCGGGACTCAGATGTTCCGAAGACTGCATTCCGGACTAGATATAGCCACTATGAGTTCCAAGTGATGTCCTTTGGCTTGACTAATGACCCGACGACATTTATGGACTTGATTAACCGGGTATTCAGGCCTTATATTGATTCTTTTGTCATCGTCTTCATTGACAACATCTTGATATACTCACGTAGCCTGGGGGAGCACGAGCAGGATTTGAGAGTAGTGCTTCAGACCTTGCGAGAGTAGAAGCTATATGCTAAGTTCTCCAAGTGTGAGTTCTGGCTAGAGTCAGTGTCATTCTTGGGGCATGTTGTGTCAGGAGAGGGTATTAAGGTATATCCCAAGAAGATCGAGGCAGTTCAGAGTTGGCCACATCCTACTTCAGTGACCGAGATCAGGAGTTTCCTGGGGTTAGCAGGCTATTACCGGCGATTTGTGCAGGGCTTTTCATCTATTGCATCCCCCTTGACTAGATTGACCTAGAAGGGTGCTCCATTCCATTGGTCTGATGATTGTGAGGAGAGCTTTCAGAAGCTCAAGACCGCTTTGACTACGACACCAGTTCTCGTATTGCCTTCCGGTTCAGGGATGTATACGGTGTATTGTGATGCTTCACGCCTTGGCTTGGGATGTGTATTGATGCAGGAGGGATGAGTTATTGCATATGCCTCACGTCAGCTGAAGGTTCACAAGAAGAATTACCCTATGCATGATCTGGAATTGGCAGTGATTGTTCATGCTCTTAAGATACGGAGGCATTATTTCTATGGGGTGCCATGTGAGGTTTATACCGATCATCATAGTTTGCAGCATTTGTTCAAGCAAAGGGATCTTAATTTGAGGCAGCGCATGTGGCTTGAGTTACTAAAGGATTACGATGTTACCATTCTTTATCATCCGAGTAAGGCAAACGTGGTTGCGGATGCCTTGAGCAGAAAGGCGGAGAGTATGGGTAGTTTGGCATTCATACCAGTAGAGGAGAGGCCACTAGCTTTGGACATTTAGTTCTTGGCTAACAGACTTGTGAGGTTTGACATTTCAGAGCCCAGCTGAGTTCTAGCATGTGTGGTTGCTCAGTCTTTGTTATTGGCGGAGATTAAGGCTCGGCAGTTTGATGATCCATATTTGGTGGCTCTCAGAAAGACGGTACTTCAGGGAGGTGCCCAGGAGGTTTCTATTGGCGAGGATGGTGTTTTGCGACTCCAGGGTCGTCTATATGTTCCTAATGTTGATGGTCTGAGGAGGAGGATTCTAGAGGAGGCACACATTCGCTGTATTCTATCCACCCGGGGGTTACGAAGATGTATCGATACTTGAGGCAGTATTTTTGGTGGCGGGGGATGAAGAAAGACATAGTAAAGTATGTGACCAAGTGTTTGAATTTCTAGCAGGTCAAGTATGAACATCAAAGGTCGTGTGGCCTACTTCAGCGGATGCCCATTCCGGAGTGGAAGTGGGAGCGCATCACCATGGATTTCGTAGTGGGGTTGCCGCGGACCTTGCGGAAGGTTGATTCAGTTGGGTCATTATGGATAGGTTGACCAAGTCGGCCCATTTCATTCCTGTGGCGACTACCTATACAGCGGAGAGGTATGCTCAGATTTATATTCGGGAGATAGTCCGATTACATGGTGTGCCGGTTTCTATCATATCAGACAAAGGCCCTCAGTTAGCTTCCTATTTTTGGAGAGCCGTTCAGAGTGAGTTGTGGACTCGTGTACATCTTAGCACAGCATTCCATCCTCAGACTAACGGACAGTCGGAGCGGACAGTTTAGATATTGGAGGATATGCTTAGAGAATGTGTGACTGACTTTGGAGGGCAGTGGGATTAGTTCTTGCCCTTAGCAGAGTTCGCGTACAACAATAGCTACCGGTCCAGCATAGAGATAGCCCCGTACAAGACTTTATATGGTCGACGTTGTCGTTCTCCTATCGGGTGGTTTGAGCCTGGTGAGGCTAAGTTACTTGGCATAGATTTGGTACAGGATGCCTTGGATAAGGTAAAGTTGATTCAGGAGAGGCTTCACACAGCTCAGTCCAGACAAAAGAGCTACGCGGATCAGAAGGTGAGTGATGTATCATTTATGGTTGGCGAGAAGGTTCTTTTGAAAGTCTCACCCATGAAGGGCATTATGAGGTTCGGGAAGAAGGGCAAGTTAAGCCCAAGGTTTATTGACCCCTTTGAGGTGTTGAGACGAGTTGGGGAGGTTGCCTATGAGCTCGCCTTACCCCCAGTTTATCGGGATTTCATCCAGTTTTTCATGTTTTGATGCTTCGAAAGTATCATGCCGACCTATCCCACGTGTTGGACTTCAGTAACACTCATTTAGATGAGAGTTTGTGCTATGAGGAGGAGCCAGTTGCTATTATTGATTGGCAGGATTGCTAGTTGAGGTCCAAGAGGATTTTTGCGGTGAGAGTTTAGTGGAGGGGCCAACCGGCCGAGGAGGCGACATGGGAGTCCGAGGAGGACATGCGGAGCAGATATCTCCATTTAATCAGCAGTCCAGGTACTTTTCTATGTCCGTTCAAGGACGAACGTTTGTTTAAGAGGTGGAGAATGTAATGACCCGACTAGTCATTTAGCCTTTTAGAACCCCATTCCCCTAAATTAAACCTTCCGTAATTTCTTTGGCTAGTTTAAGTCTTGCGGGGACGGTTGGTTCGGGAGTTGGAAGAGTTTTGAGTAAAAATATGTCCAATTATTTTTTTAAGATTCTCTTAAAAGACCAAGTTTGACTTCGGTAAACTATTTGGGAAAGCAGACCCGAATTCATGGTTTCACGATCCCGGAGGGTCCGTGGGAAAATATGGGACCTGGGGGTATGCCCGAAATCGAATTCCGAGGTCCCTAGCCCGAGTAATGATTTTTTCTTGGAAATTGTTAAATTGAAGTTCTAAAGAATTAAAGAAACCAAGAAATAATTGATTTCCTAGGTACCGGGCTTGATTTTTGGTTCCGAAGCTTGGTACAGGTCCGAAATATCAATTACGACTTTCCCGTAAAATTTGGTGTCAATCCGAGTAACTTAAGGGCGTTTTGGCCCGTTAGAAGAAAAGTAAGAACTTGAGGTTCAATAGTTTGATTCATTTGGTTTTAGGGGGTAATTTCAAGATTTAGCGTTGCTTTAGGTGTTCCGAGTGTTCGAGTAGGTCCGCCTCATGATTTCAGACTTGTCGGTATGTTCGGGCGGGGCTCGGAAGCCCCGAGCGTCAAACGAGCGAGGTTCGAGCAACATAGGAAAATTGAGGAATAGCTAAAGGTTGGTGCTTCTGTCATAACCGCATCTGCGGTTCTAGGACCGCGGATGTGGTCAATCGATCGTAGAAGCGACCAAGGGCCAGGCCAAGGGAAACCGCAGAAGCAGCTTTAAAACAGCAGAAGTGGTTCCGCAAAAGCGGTCCCCAGACCGCAGAAGCGGTCCAGCCGCCTTAGACCAGCTTCGCAGAAGCGGTCCAGGCATTTTGGGCCAGATCCGCAGAAGCGATCCTAAGTCTACAGAAGCGGTTTTAGCAGAAGCGGTCATTGCACCGCAGAAGCAAAAATCGCTGGGCAGTGAGTTCATTTAATTCGAACTCAAAGGCCATTTATTTCATTTCTACACCACACTTAGGCGATTTGAGGGCTTCCAAAGAGAGGATTTCAACTTAGCACTTCAAGGTAAGTTAATTCCATTCATTATTAGTTTAAATACATGTGTATTAAGTTGATTAAACACTAAAAATTTGGCGAAATCAAAGGGGTTAGAGCTAGACTTAGGGTTTAAGTAAAATCAACATTTAACCACGAAATTTGTTATAAAATGAAGAAGAATTTATATATTATTGATCCTTAGGTAATAGAGAATAACTTTTTTCGAAAAATCTCGGAATCCGGGCACGTGGGCCCGGGGTCGGAATTTAGGAAACTTGTGAAAAAGGTTTGGAAATTACTTAAATAGTTAGAATTCGATCTTGTAGACCTATATTGACTGGTTCTTACTTCATTTAACTAGTTTGTAATCGTCCGGCTCCGAATTGAGGACTTGGGATTGTTTTTGATATTGGAAGTACGCTTTGGAGCAAGGTGAGTCTCCTTTCTAACCTTGTAAGAGGGAATTATCCCTTTAGGAATAATAACTGAGTAATTGTTGCTAAATGCGGGGGCTACGCACGTGCTAGGTGACGAGAGTCCGTGCGTAGCTACTACTATGTTAATTGTCCGGGTAGTTTAGGACCCACACCATGCTTATTTTATATAAATCTCTACATTATCTTGTTAATACGAGCACCTAGGATATGCTAGGGACTTAAAAATGGAATAAGAACGAACTTGTATATTTGTTGAACTCTTGCATGGCATTAATGACTATTGATGTGCCTTGTGCATATACTTGATATTGCTTATTATTTGTGGATCGGGCCGATCGCCTCGGTATGAATAGATGCATCTATAGACACGTCGTCGCCCCTCGGCAAGTGCATAGTTTATTTCTGTTGCATCGGGCCGTCGCCTCGGCATATTTGCGCATGTTATTGTTGCTTGCTTGAGAGTTTTTAAATATTGATATTGCCTTTCATGGCCCGACATAAATTGATAAATATAACGAAAGTAAATGGTTAGCTGGAAATATAGTGGAGAGTAGGACTTTTATGTCTTGTTATAAACTGTTGCTTATTAGTGACTAGTATAGCTATTTCAACTAGTTTTGACTCTTTTACATTATCTTATCACAAAAATAAAAATTACAAATATTTAATATCTACCTTTCATAAAAATTAAAAATACAAAAAAAAGTAGTTTTACTTTTAATATCTAGTTTTGTTTTAGTAGTATATGTTAATTAATTAAGAGTGATATCTATATTTTATAAATATATTATACTTTTGAGAATAATATTTGGGATTTTTGTTAAAAGAGTTTGAACAACCCTAAAACTAGTCCCATTTTCGAATATTCTTAAGCAATTTTGAACCAACCCAATTCCCCTTAGGCCAAATAACCTATAGACCCATGACCCACGCCCAAAAAACCCTTCTAAACCCATCAGATTTTTCTTTTTTGAACTCTAAACAAGACCCTTCAAAAAAAACGGTAGACACTAGATACAAAGAAGGGATCAGCTAATAATCCTAAGGGAAGACTAGCAGCACCCTAGCCTAAGACCCCAAAACCAAAAACTGCCGCCGAACCTTCTCGGTCTTCTTTTTCTTCAACACCAAAAAACCCAAGCAGCAGCCAAACATTAAGACTTTCAAATTTACCAATGGAGTCAAGACAACCCAAGTAAACCTAAGCTCAAGGAAAATCCAGCCAATAGCCGCTCCCTCACCGCCTCAAACCCATAGGAAAGCAACCTCCCCCTTATGACTTTTTCATCTTCTTTTTCTCATCTAAAAAAAAGCAAAGCGAAACTGCACGCACACATAGATAGCGAGAAAGAGGAAAAACTTTGGGCAGAAAATTCAGACTGTAGTTTCGTTCATGGAGATTGATTGAGAGGCCGTTTAGTTTTGGTCCGGTCGCCGTCAAGGACCGTTTCTTATTCTGATTTCTAAATGAGCTTTTTGTGTTCTTGCTATCAATCTTGGATTATTTTTGAATGATTTATAATTATTCTCCTGTTTCGTTGTTTGTTTGAGGTTTTCTTGATTACGAATGATTTGATTCGAGTGGAATGCGTTGCAGTTGAGTTCCTGACCATAGACGTGTTTATTGGTTTAATAGCTTAATTTGTGTCTTATATTTGTTCTAACTTGATTACTGCAATCCAAAAGGCTATTTTCAGTCTTAAGTTTTGAGTTTTTTCAGCTCCCTATAATCTGCTTTTGTATTATATAGCTCTGTGGATGTCAATAGCTAAATGGAAATTAACTTTGTTTGAAGTATGGTGATCCAATATAATAACTAATTGAGGTTGGAGAAAGTTTTCAAGGTAGTAGAAAGATTTTGGCCTCTGTTCTTAAGCACTCCAATCTAAAAGGGGCTAAGAAAGTGTCGAACTTCTTTTTTTTAAAAGAAAAAAAAAATAAAAGAGTGTTTTGATTTCTTAACACTAATTGTTGCAGAGAGCTTAAAATTAATATCATTTGAGTTTTTTTTTCTTGGATAATTTTTATTTCTCCTTTATTAAATTGATCGTTAGGAGCATGCTTAGAGTTATTGTTTGGGTAGGCAAACTTTAGGATTTTACATCGTGGTTGATGTTAGAGGTCGTTCCCTTAGTTAAATTAATACGAGGAATGCCGCGAAGAATTTGTATATATTTTTATCCAGGTTCCCCGAAGTATTTGTATTTGGAGGCCGAAAGTAGGACTCGTAGTATTTTATTTTATTTTTATTTTCATTTTTTCTTTTACTAGGTGGGGATGACCTCGAGCCTCGTGTGTGTTTATTTTGCTTTTCCGTGTTTATTTTTACTTCAATTTGAATATTCTAAAAGCCAACTAGATCCAGTACGTAATCGTGACTTTCACGAGACTTGGGGAGTGTATAACACCTTCTCTCCAAGTAAAATGAATCCCCTTACCCGAATCTCTGGTGCAGACTTAGTTTTGGTGTCCAAAGTGTTTAAAAAGGAAAAATATTCTTATAAAATGTTGACCTGACGCACCGAAACCAATGTCAGGTGGAGACTCTAAAAAATCCTTTTAAACACATGTTTGTCACTTTCAATTTTGAAAACCCTTTTGAGATTCAAAATCTATTTATTAATTTTTAAGATGGTTAGTGAAGTTGGTAAAAAAAGGGTGTGACATCATGTAGAGAGAAGGCGATGCTTAGCCTTATGCAAATATAGAGGCAGGGCTTAGCCTCCTGCAAGGTTTGAGAAAAGGCTTAGTCTCATGTAAAGAGAAGGCAATGCTTAGCCTTTTACAAACATGGAGGCAGGGCTTAGCCTCATGCAAGGTTTGAGACAAGGCTTAGTCTCATGCAGAGAGAAGGCGATGCTTAGCATTATGAAAATATGGAGGCAGGGCTTAGCCTCATGCAATGTTTGAGACATGGCTTAGTCTCATGCACAGAGAAGGCAATGCTTAGCCTTATGGAAATATGGAGATAGGGCTTAGCCTCATGCAGAGAGAAGGCAATGCTTAGTCTTACGCAAATATAGAGGCATGGCTTAGCCTCATGCAAGATTTGAGAAAGGGCTTAGTCTCGTGCAATGGACAAATAGTAATGTGGAGCCGAATAAATCTTAGGTTGAGATATATTTATGCTTGGCGGACTGGTTGTTATGAATTTAATGATTTTAAGGTGCACGTACTATGTTATTTCTTGTCCCTGCATTCAAAGAAAAATCGTGAGTTTCTTAGGGGAGGTTGGTTCGTGCCTTTGTCTGCTTGTTTTCCTTTGCTTCGCTCTGGAGATCCTGTTTGAGTTGTCCTATGTAACACCTGGCTGCCATAAAAATAAAATTTTCGAAAAATATACACTTATTGATGAAATAGAATCATTTTGGAAAACATAGTGGTACATAGTACCTAGTAAATTAGATGAACTAACGACTGCGACACTTTTAGACAGATTGCAACTTTCTTTGTGTTAGAATTTTGAGGGTCTTCCTCAAAATTCTGCCCTTGTTTAGTAAATGATCCTTCGGATGTTCTGCATGTGGCGAAGTTTTTTGGATCTGCTCCAAAATCTTTAGAACCCTTCTCAAAATTCTGCCCTAATTACTTAACCGATTTCTGACTATCTTATACATGATGATGTTGGCTGGACTTGCTCTGGAATTTTGAGGGTCCTCCTCAAAATTTTGTCCTAGTTTTTGGTTTTGGGAAAATGAGGATTTTATTAAGATGTTGCCCAAACCATAGGGCTGCCTACATATCCCCTCTTAAATAGGAATCAGGTCAAGCGTAGTTCACTTTACATCATATGAAGAAACATAAAACGGTTTACACATAGTATCTTTTGACTGCATCTGAATTGATAGGCTTTGGCCAGATTTCTCCATCCATCTCTGCGAGTATGAGTGCCCCTCCTGTTAATACTCTGTGAACCATGCAGGGATTTTTCCAGTTGGGTGAAAATTTTCCTTTGGCTTTATCTTGATGTGGAAAGATCCGTTTCAGCACTAGCTGCCCCAGTGTGAACTGTCTTGGTTTGACCCTTTTGTTGAAATCTCTAGACATTATATTCTGATAAAGCTGACCATGACATACTATTTTCATCCTCTTTCCATCTATGAGAGCTAGTTGCTCAAGTGGCTCCTTGTCTATTCTGCATCACTGAGTTCGGCTTCTTGTATGATCCTTAAAGAAGGAATTTCTACCTCGGGGGGAATGACAGCTTCGGTACCATAAATCAGCAGATAGGGAGTTGTCCCGATTGATGTGCGGACTGTGGTACAGTACCCCAATATGGAAAATGGTAACTTTTCGTGCCATTTATTGTGATTCTCTACCATTTTCCTTAGTATCTTCTTGATATTTTTGTTGGCGGCTTCCATGGTTCCATTCATTTGAAGACGGTATGTCGTGGAATTCTTGTGGTTGATTTTGAAAGTTTGGCACATGGATTTCATCAGATCACTGTTGAGATTTGCGGCATTATCAGTGATAATGGACTCTGGAACCCCAAATCGACAAACAATTCGGTCTCAGACAAAATCTGTAATGAACTTCTTGGTCACAACTTTGTAAAATGCAGCTTCAACCTATTTAGTAAAGTAGTGTATGGCCACTAAAATGACTCGGTGCCGTTAGAAGTGGTGGGCTTGATTAGGCCGATGACATCCATTCCCCATGCAACAAAAGGCTGAGTTGAGCTTGTTGCATTAAGCTCGTTTGACGTCACTCATATCATGTCTGCATGTATATGGCATTGGTAGCATTTCTGAACATACTGTATGCATGTATCTGGCTTCAGTCCTCTCCTACAAATGACACTTCTTCATTAGGAAAATACATTTTAGTGGTTCATACTCTCCTCCTACAGGATTTTCAGCAAGATGGTCTGCCAATGCTTGTCCTTTGATTGTCTTCTGAGTTACATAGATGATATCGAACTCACTCAGCAATATTTGCCACTTGCCTAACTTCCCGGTGGGTATATGCTTCTAAAAGATGTACTTCAGAGGATCCATCCTTGATATGAGGTATGTGGTATAGGCACAGACAGAAGTAATGCCTCAATTTCTGAACTTTTCGTGTCAAAGCACAGCAAGTGCATTCTAGCAGAGAGTACTGTGCTTCATAAGGTTTGAACTTCTTACTCAAGTAATATATGGCTTTCTACTTTCTTCCTATCTTGTCATGTTTCCCCAAAACACAGCCGAAAACCCCATCTAGTATGAAAAATAGAGTAGCAAAGGTCTCTCAGGTTCTGGCGAGACTAGGACTGGTGGCGTGGACAGGTATTCCTTAATTTTGTCAAAATCCCTCTGACAATCTTTAGTCCAACTGGTTTCAACATTTTGAAGATGGGTTCACACATTATTGTGGACTGTGCCATGAAGCGACTGATGTAATTGAGGCATCCCAGGAAGCCCATCGCATCCTTTTTGGTCTTTGGTGGTCGTAACTCTTGGCTAGCTTTAACTTTTGATGGGTCCAACTCGATTCCTCGAAAGCTGATGATGAATCCTAATAATTTTCTTGCATGAACCCCGATTGCACATTTGGGGTTCGGTTTTAAATAGTACCTCCGTAGCCTGTCAAAGAACTTCCTCAAGTATGCTATGTGATCTATGGCCCTCTTGGATTTGATGATGACATCATCAATATATACCTATATTTCCTTTTGTGTCATATCATGGAAGATGGTCGTCATGGCTCTGATATATGTGGCCCCAGTATTCTTTATACCAAATGGAATTATTTTATAGCAATACACTCCCCACGGTGTAATAAAGGCTATTTTCTTTGTGTCTTCTTCGTCCATCCAAATTTGATGATAACCCGCAAAGTAATCTACAAAGGATAGGAGTTCATGTTTGTCGCAATTGTCAATCAGAATGTGTATATTTGTAGTGGGAAATCGTCCTTGGGACTTGCTCTGTTTAAATCGCGATATTCAACACACACCCTGACTTTCTCATATTTTTTCGAAAACGGTACGATGTTGGTAACCAGGTTGGGTACTCAACTACCCTGAGGACTTTGGTTTTGATCTTCTTAGTGACTTCTTTCTTGATTTTTAGGCTCATGTCTGGTTTGAATTTTCTAAGTTTCTTCTTCACCGGCGGACAAATTAGATTGGTAGGCAACTTATGAGCCACTATGCATGTGCTCAGGCCAGTCATGTCATTGTATAACCATGCAAAAATATCCTCATATTCCTTCAGGAAACAAGTATATTCTTGCTTTTCTGATGGTGATAGGTGAATGCTTATGCGAGTCTCTTTGATGGTTTCAGAGTCTCCCAAATTGATTGCCTCGGTTTCGTCCAGGTTGGACTTAGGTTTGTTCTTAAAATTTTCAACTTCTCTAATAACTTCATCAGGTATCTCATCCTCTTCTTCCGAGTCACTATACTTATGCTTCATTGTCTCATTACATGTGGCAGTCGTTGGTTCATTGTGATAAGTAATAATAATATTGTAGAGGAAAAATGTAAAAGATAATAATAAATACTAAAATAATAATGCATTAATTAAATCTCGAAAACATCAAAATAGGTACGGCTCGATGACTCGAGCAACTATTTCTAAACAAAATGCATCTTAAAATAAAGTACTGGAAATATCTTAAATGCTTAAAATTGCTTTTTAAAAACATATCATGTTAATTGCTAGGCTACCCAGGAACTCGACGGGCCCGGGATGGTGCAATGGTCCAATTCTCGAGGACAACTCCCTTCTCCATGGGTTTGAATGGTGAGGTCTTCTTCTTCCTCCTCCTCAACTATTGCATTGCAGTTCATGTATTCATCATCCAGAAACAGATACCTTAAGCCAGCTAAAGCCTCATCTTCTTCAGATCTCCATATTGTATCGGCCTGATGAAAGGTCTAACTCAGATGCGTTACTAGCCGCTCAAGATGTTAACTGGGACCACGCCATGGGGGTGACCAATCATCATATTCTTGCCATGTATACTGATATCCGAGCCCAAAACTTGTATCATGACGTTTCAACTTTATTGGTTTTGTAATGCCCTGGAGTTTCTTCCCAAGCCCTTTGTCGGGTTCATACCCTGACCATGCCAATATGCTTTCTACTATGATGCTCTACCATCTATCTTTTTCAATTGCGTTGACACGCTCGATGCGGTGATAAGTTTCTCCACCCAACTTTCTTCTATTTTCGATAACCCGGACAATTTGACTAGTGTAAATGGGATTACTTCCATCTCCGTGGATCATTACCTCCTGATGGTTCCATTTGAACATCACGTTCTTGTGTAGCGTAGATGCTACAGCTCCAGTGGCATGTATCCAATGTCGCCCCCGTAAAAGAATATACGTAGCAGATGTAACGACCCTACCGGTTGTTTTGAGAATTTACGCCCTGAACCCCTATTAACTACTTTCCATGTGTTTGTCTCTGCTATTGTGAGTTGCCGGGAGGATTCGTTTTAAGTTTTAGAGTGTTTTGAGCCACTTAGTCCCTAAACGAGAGCTTAAGCTTTAGAATTGGTGTTGTAGTTGGAACAGTGTGAAGAAGGCCTTCGAATGGAATTCCATCAATTCCGTTAGCTCCAAAAGGTGATTTTGGGCTTAGGGGTGTGTTCGGATTGTGTTTTTGAGGTCCGTAGCTTATTTAGGCTTGAAATGTCGAAAGTTAAATTTTTGAAGTTTCCGGATCGATAGTGAGATTTTGATATCGGGGTCGGAATCCGATTTCGAAAGTTGGAATAGCTCTATAGTATGGAATGTGACTTGTGTGAAAAATTTGGGGTCAATCGGACATGGTGTGGTTGGTTTAGGCATCAGTTGTAGAATTCTTGAAATTTCAAGTTTATTAGGCTTGGATCGGAGGCTGAATCATGTTTTTAGCGTTGTTTGATATGATACGAGGATCGAAATAAGTTTGTATGATATTTTAGGACTAGTTGGTATGTTTGGTTGAGGTCCCGGGGGCCTCAGGTGATTTCTGGATGCTTAACGAAAGTTAATTTGGACTTAGGGAAATGCTGAAGTTGCTGAACCTATTAGTTTCGCACCTGCGGAGCTTGGACCGCATGTGCGGTGCCGCAGAAGCGATTTGGGAGCCGCAAGTGCAGTCTAAGTCATAACTAAAGTTGATCACAGATGTGACCCAAGGAATTGCAGAAGCGGACTGCATCTACGAGTAAGTGGGATCAGGTGCGGAATCTGGACATTTAATGAAATCTCGCAGTTGCGAGTCCCTGCCACAGAAGCAGAACCGCAGGTTTGGTCCCATGACCGCAGATGCAAAAATCGCTGGGAAGAAATATGAAATTTCGAGGGTTTGAAGCTCATAACACCAATTTTGGTTTTTGGCTTGGGAGAAGGGAATTTTGGGAGGATTTTGAAGAGGAAATTAGTGGGTAACGAATCCTTATCCCTTTCTAGTTGTATTCCATTAATCTAATCTTAGTTTTTCCATTTAATTTCGAATTTGGGGTAAAACATTGGGAAAATTAAGGAAATGTTCCTGTGACGACCCGGCTCGTTGTCACGTGAGTTACCGCCCTATTTCCCTCATTTTCTGCTTCATTATGTTTTATTATAAGAGTTTTGGGTGAATGAGTTGAATTGGATTGGTTTTTGATGGAAATGGGACACTTAGTCTATTTAAGGAACGCTTGTTTTGGAAAAGTCAAATGGATGTTGACTATTGAGTTAGAAGCTCGGATGTGATTTCCGGTGATTCGGTTAGCTTCGGGGGATGATTTGTGACTTAGGAGTGTGATCGGAATTGATTTTGGAGGTCCGGTGTAGAATTAGGCTTGAATTGGAGAAGTTAGTATTTTGGCGAATTCCGATTGATAGGTGAGATTTTGATCCGAGGGTCGGAATGGAATTTCGAGAGTTTCTGTAGCTTCCTTAGGTGATTTTGGATGTGTGTGTAAAATTTCAGGTCATTCGGAGGTGTTTTGGTCGGGTTTTTGATCAAATGCGTATTTCGAAAGTTTTTGAGAAACTTAAGCTTGAATTCGGTGTGAATTGATGATTTTAGAGTTGTTAGATCTGTTTTGATGATTGGAACAAGTTTGAATGATGTTTTAGGATATGTTGGTGCTTTTGGGTGAGGTCCCGGTGGCCTCGGGGTGATTTCGGATGCCTAACAGAAGGTTTTTGGGACTTAGGATGTTGCAGAAATTGCAGATTCAGTGGTTGCAGACTTTTGTTCTCTGCGATCGCATAGAAGGATTTTGACGGGTTGTCTAATTGTTCAATGCGATCGCATAGGGAGGCATGCGATTGCACAGTGTAAAGTTGATCCGAGATTTTTAGTTGAAAAATTGTTCAATGCGATCGCAGGAGTAGGTACGCGATCGCATAGCTTAAGAATCGTGTGCATTGCGATCGCAGGGGTATGTATGCGATCGCATATTGTTAAATTTGGAATTTGAATTTTGGTCATTGCGATCGCAAGCCTTGTGCTGTGATCGCATAGAGGAAAAGAGGTCTGGACAGAAGGGTTTATTAATCATTTCATCCGCGAACCAAGTCTTATTTCCACCATTTTTGAGCAACCTTGAGAGCTCTTGGACATAAATTGAAGGGGATTTCGACTAGGTGTGATTGGAGGTGAGTTCTTTGGCCTAAATACATGANTTGATATGTATAAACTCGTGGCGAGATAAGGAATCCAGTGATGTTAATTTTCTGATTTTTCAAGAAGTGGGCCCGGGGCTTGGGTTTTGCCAATTTCGTGATTTTCTATATTTTTCGACTCTTTTCGATTGGGTTATGTTCCCTTAGCCTATTGTAACGTATTCTTTATGATTTTGAGCAGATTCGACGCTCGAGGAGGTTGATTTGCAAGGCAAAGGCATAGCAAGCTAGGACTTTGGCCGGCTTGAGGTGAGCAATGGTTATAAATGATGTCCTGAGGGTTTGAAACCCTGGATTTGCACAACGCAGTGCTATGTTGAGGTGAGACACACACTGCATGATGAGTGTGGTGTCCATTACTACTGGGGATTCGGACTTGGTCCATCTCGACTGATGATTCTACTGTATTTTGACTGAGCCTTAATTAACATCATTGTATTCTGGGCTAGTTGCCATGTTTGGGGCCTTGTGCCGACCTGTAGAACCCTTAGGGGAAATTGTACATGATTGACCTCACCTAACTTGTTAAAATCATACCCTCAGTCATGTTCTTAATTGTTAATATAATATGAACCGACTTTAGAAATTGACGAATCGAAATGAGAATAATTTGTGGGCTGGAAATCCCTATATTCTCTTAGTATGCCTTAAGAGGCTAAGTTTATATTGACTGAGAGGGGTTGGGAACCCTATAGTGAGGGTATTTGATATGTTATGGATCGGGTTGCACGTCACAGCAGTATATATATATATATGGATCGGGCTGTACGTCGCAGCAGTATATTATTGGATCGGACTGCATGCCGCAGCAGTATATTTATACGGATCGGACTACACGGTAGTATAGCGCTTGGGCTGTAGGAGCCCCTCCGGAGTCTGCACACCCCCAGTGAGCGCAGTCGACTATTATTGTTGGATCGGACTGTACGCTGCAACAGTATATATATATATATGGATCGGGTTGCACGCCGCAACAGTATGATATATGGATCGGGATGCCCGCCGCAGCGGTATAATTATGATTTTGGTTATTATGACAAATAAATGAGTTAAGTACTGGCTTAAAGGATTCTTACCTTACTTCTTCATTTAGTTGTTGTTTGAATGTTCTTACTGCTTTGATATAGAACTGCTTAGTGCCTTTTACGAGATTTTTTTCCATCAGTCGTTATTTATTGCTATTACTTACTGAGTCGGAGTACTCACATTACTCCCTGCACCATGTGTGTAGATAAAAGTATTCCGGAGGCGTAGATTGAGCTATTGGTGCTATTCAGATCTCACCGGAATCATCGAGGTAGCTGCATGGCGTCCGCAGACCCGATTTCTCCCTCTATCCTCCTTACTTTTAGTATTTTAGACTATCTTTTGCTTAGGCTGTTTCCCAGACCTGTATTAGAGGCTCTTGACTCGTGACACCAGTTCGGTGGGATTTGTAATGATTTTTTCTTGATTTCCGCATATTGTATCCACTGTTTCAGACTTATATTTCTGTTAAATTGATATTTGAACTCTGTTAATTGGTAAAGAACTCTATATGAGGGATTAAGAGTGTTGAATTGGTCGGGCTTGCCAAACATTGGGTTGGGCGCCATCACGATCGGGGTTTGGGGTCGTGACAGTTCCTCAACTTAAAATCTGAGTTTCGAGGGAGATTTTGCCGTCTGATTTTGATAATTTTAGTGTTCTCCTAAGTGAATGGGTGTCCAAAACTAGTAACTTTTACCCGATTCTGAGACGTGGGCCCGAAGATGATTTTTGGGCATTTTTCTACTTTTTTATCTTAACTTCGATTCCTTTAGCTAAATTAGTTTCTTAATGTTTTATTTACGTTATGTAATTAATTTGATTAGATTTGGGCTACTCGGAGTTGGATACTCGTGGCAAGCTCGTGTTTTTGGGTTGATTTTGAGCTGGGTCGAGGTAGGTGGCTTTCCTAACCTTGTGTAGGGGAACTCTCCTTAGGATTTTGGTACTGTTGTTATATGAGTGCCGTGTACGTAAGGTGATGAGTGTGTACACATGCTAATTGCTGAAAAACCCCATTTTCATTAAGTAAATATCTATGTTTTCTTGTAATTGAGCAATACTTGTACTTGAAGCCTCTTGTTTAGTTTAGGAAAAGCATGCTTATGTGATATAATTGCCTTACCTGCTTTAACTACTTACTTGTATTCTGTGCAACATGTTTAGAGTATAATTCCTATTTATTTGCGAATAGAGCTGTAGATTCTTTCTTGACACTGTTGTGTGTTTACTTTAGGACTGCAGGACGATATCCCAGGAGATCCCCCATGCATGTTTACTTTTGGACTACGGATCAGTATTTCGGGAGATCCCCTGCACGTTTACATTTGGGACGGTACCCGGGAGATTCTCCTTTACTGGATATTTACTTTGGGACTACGAATTGGTATTCCAGGAGTTTCCCCTGCATATTTCTGATTCATACTACGGGACGATATCCCGGGAGATCCTCTGTACATTTACGTTTGGGAATACGGGACGATATCCTAGGAGATCCCCTGTTTCCATCTCTGTGTACTGAGTATATTATGTCTGTGATTTTACTCTTTATCGGCTATTAGTGTTTTTAGTTATAATGTCGCACTTCATACTGTTTTACCTTGTTATATATATATATATATAACTTGTAGGGCCCTAACCTTCCTCGTCACTAATCGCCCGAGGTTAGGCTTGGCACTTACTAGGTACCGCTGCGATGTACTCATGCCCTTTCCTACATATGTTTTCGTGTGCAGTTCCAGGTTCTTCTGCTCAACCATTCTATCCGTGAGGCGGGTGACATCAGAGACTTCAAGGTATATATGCCGCGTCCACAGACCTAGAAGTCCCTCTCTACTCTCCCTTCAACTTTAGACTTCCTGTATTTTCTTTTGATTAGACATTCTGGAGTTAGAACACTATGTAGTATCTATATCTTGTGATTTCATGAGATTCTGGGTTTTGGGAGTTGATTCAATTTTGAGAGTGTGTATTTCTATATGCCGAGCGGCATCTTAAATGCTTTTATTATGTTTATCCGCAGTTTTTGATAGTTTCATATTTTGTTTCCTTTTTCTGCAATTTTGTTAGGCTTACCTAGTCGTAGAGACTAGGTGCCATCACGACAGTTCATGGAGGGCGAAATTGGTATGTGACAAGTTGGTATTAGAGCTCTAGGTTCATAGGAGTCATGAATCATAAGACTGTTTATTAGAGTCTCGCGGATCGGACGGAGACGTCTGTACTTATCTATGAGAGGCTATGTAACTGTTAGGAATATTCCACTTCGTTTTATTTCCTTGTCGTTGGAGATTTTTGACATCAAGATTCTAAACCTCTAACTTCTATTATTTCACAGATGGTGAGGACACGTGCTATCTGAGATGACCAGGCACCTGCATCCCCTGCTAGAGCCACCAGCGGTCGGGGCTAGGGTAGAGTCCGAGGATGCGCACGTGGTATAGCCAGAGCACTCATACGAGCTACCACAGAGGAGCCACCGGCAGCTCCAGGCGTAGCCCAGGCACTAGATACGCCTATTGCTACTATTATCCCAGCTCTTCAGGAGACCCTTGCACAGTTCATGAGCATGTACACCACTCTAGCTCAGGCAGGATTGATTTTCCTTGTTGTAACCATATCCCAGGCCGAGGGAGGAGCATAGACTCCCGTCGCCCGCACTCCTAAGCATCAGGTCCAAGTTGATCAAATCCCAGAGGTTATACCGATATCGCCTGTGGCCCCATTCATCCCAACGACAGGGAAGCAGCTTCCGAGGATGAGCAGCGGAGGCTTGAGAGGTTTAAGAAGAACAAGCCTCCTGTATTCACTGGTCTAGCATCAGATGATGCTCAGGGATTTCTAGAGGAGTGCTACCGTATCCTCTGCACTATGGGTATATCAAGATCAAGGAGAAGGCTACCAGTGGTGGCGTACTTATGAGTTGGACAGCCCAACTAAGGCAGCTTTCCTTACATTAACCTAATTTTTAGATATGTTTTTGAGGGAGTATGTCTCTCAGAGCCTCAGGGACACATGGCGCAAAGAGTTTGAGCATTTACGCCAGGGTACTATGACTGTTTCAGAGTATGTTGACCGTTTCACTAACTTGGCGAGGCATGCACTGGCCTTGGTTTCTACAGTTTGTGAGAGAGTTCGTTGGTTTATTGAGAGGCTCATTCCTAGCATCAGGTCTAGCATGACTCGGGAGTTGGAGATGGATATTTCTTATCAGTAGGTGGTGAGCATTGCTAGGAGAGTAGAGGGTATCTTTTTACTGTGAGAATGGTAATAACAATTAAATTTGTTGATGGGACTCTAAAAACACGTGATCTATTTTTATGCTAGTTTCTAAGCAGTTAATGCTAGATGTATGAAGTTAAAAGATGAAATACGAGCTAAAATGGAATTATAATCGAACCAGGGGATTAACTATTCTGGCCTCGGAGTGACCAATGAGGGGCCTCGAGGTCGATGCCTAAGCTTGGGCTCGAGCTATCGGGGATAATCGGGAAAGGGTTAACACTTAGAATATAACTGTTAAAGGCTCTTTATGGCCTATGGAGAGTAATAAATGAAGAACAAGTATGAATGAAATAAATGAAAGTGATAATCTCAAGCGAGCAAGTTAGAGAGAAAAGAGATAGAGGGTTGTTATTTATCTTCTGTTGAATAGTTGGAGCAACAGCCCCCCTTTACAAAGTGCCAAGGATCCGCTTTATATAAGAGGGAAATTCCAAGATAGTACGAAAAGCATTAATTACAAAGATATGGAGATGGGGTGGCTAGACGTGACATCTTGATACAGGTTCCGGGTAGGCCGTCTTTGTCAGACTTAGCCGCATGCCCTAGGAACTCCCCTTTTTACTCTAGCCTCGGTCAATATTCCCTTTAGGCTGGGCGTCGACGAGCTTTGAGGGAGGGAACTCGGTTATAGCTTCGTGCCCTTGAGGCATTGAGGTGTTTTTCTGAAATGAACCTATAGCAAGAAATTGGACTTTTTGATTTCGCCGCGTACAATATGCATGCTTGGGATAGAGAGGAAAAGGAGGCCAAGAGGTCTTGAGAGTCGGGCCATTATTCTGGAGCCCATGCCCCAACTGCAGTTTGTCATGGTAAGGGTTATATGAGTCACCCCGTTCAATCAGTTCTTCTAGTAGCCAGTGGTGTTCCAACTCCTCCTAGACCTCAGGAGTCGTATTATGCACCTCCAGTATCTAGTGCACCTCCTACACAGAGTGCTTTTAGTGGTCAGTCTAACAGACCTGGCTCGAGCTAGTCACAGCCGCCACGTCCTCCCAGAGCTTGTTTTGAGTGTGGCAATATATGCCATATGGTGAGGGATTGCCCCAGACTTAGGAGGGGTGCACCTCCATAGACTTCTCAGTCGCAGTGTGCTCCGCAGAGTTACCAGGCTATGATTATAGCACCAGGTGCTGCCCCACCTACCCAGCTAGCCATGAGTGGAGGTTTGGGAGGTAGAGGTCACCCTAGAAGGGGGGTCAAGCCAGATATTATGCCTTTCCTGACCGTACTGAGGTTGTCGCCTCCCATTCTGTCATCACATGTATTGTCCTGGTTTGTCATAGAGATGCATCAGTTTTATTCGATCCAAGCTCCACTTATTCTTATGTGTCCTCCTATTTTTCCCATATTTGGGCATATCTCGAGATTCTTTGAGTTCCCCTATTTATGTTTCTACTCCTATGGGAGATTATCTTATTGTGGACAGCGTTTATCGGTTGTGTTTGATAGTTCTTAGTGGTTTTGAGACCAGAGATGATTTATTTTTGCTCAACATGGTAGATTTTGATGTTATCTTGGGCATGGGCTGGTTATCGCCCCATTTTGCTATTCTTTATTGTCATGCCAAAACTGTGATGCTGGATATGCCAGGTGTACTGCGACTAGAGTGGAGGGGTACCTTAGATCACACTCCCAATAGAGTCATTTTATTTCTTAAAGCTCAGTGAATGGTTGAGAAGGGGTGTGACGCGTATCTAGCTTATGTGAGAGATGCCAGTATTGATACCCCTAAAGTTGATTCAGTCCCAGAAGTACGGGATTTTCCTGATGTGTTTCCAGCTGATCTTCCGGGTACTCCACCCGATAGAGATATTGAATTTGGCATTGATCTGCTGCTGGGCACTCAACCCATTTCAATTCCTCCTTACCGTATTCCTCCTCTTGAGTTGAAAGAGTTGAAGGATCATTTATAAGAATTGCTTGATA
The DNA here is from genome assembly GCA_026770625.1 of Nicotiana glauca. Classification (NCBI taxonomy): domain Eukaryota; kingdom Viridiplantae; phylum Streptophyta; class Magnoliopsida; order Solanales; family Solanaceae; genus Nicotiana; species Nicotiana glauca. Next base: position 113,389 of record MU709803.1, read on the forward strand.
AGGGTTTTATTCGGCCTAACGTATCACCTTGGGGTACTCCTGTCTTGTTGGTGAAGAAAAATGACGCTTCCATGCGTATGTGTATTGATTATCACCAATTGAACAAAGTTACAGTGAAGAACTGGTATCCTTTACCAAGTATTGATGATTTGCTTGACAAGTTACAAGGTGCATGAGTGTTTTCTAAGATTGACTTGCATTCAGGTTACCGTCAGTTAAAGATTCGGGAGCCAGATATCCCGAAGACTACTTTTAAGACTCGGTATGGTCATTACGAGTTCCTTATTATGTCATTTGGGCTGACCAATGCCCCATCAGCCTTCATGCATTTGATGCATAGTGTGTTCTAGCCATATCTTGACTCGTTCGTCATTGTCTTTATAGATGATGTTCTGGTATACTTTTGGAGTCGGGAAGATGATGAGCACCACCTAAAGATAGTGCTTCAGACTTTGTGAGAGAAGAAATTATATGCAAAGTTCACAAAAAGTGAGTTCTGGTTGGATTCTGTGGCCTTTTTGGGTCATGTGGCATCGAGTGAGGGGATAAAGGTGGATCCGAAGAAAGTGGAAGGAATGCAGAGTTGGCCCAGACCATTCTTAGCTATAGAGATCCATAGTTTTCTTGACTTGGCGGGTTATTACCATCGATTTGTTAAGGGATTTTCATCTATTATAGCACCTATGATCAAGCTGGCCTCGAAGGGTGCCCCATTCCAGTGGACGGAAGAGTGTGATGAGAGCATCCATAAGCTCAAGACAACTTTGATTATAGCCCCAGTATTGATATTACCTACGGGTTTGAGATATTATACTATCTATTGTGATGCCTCAAAGATTGGCCTTAGAGCAGTATTAATGCAGGACAGTAGAGTGATTTCCTACGCATCCAGACAATTGAAGGTACATAAGAAGAATTATCCTATCCATGATCTCGAGTTAGCTGCTATTGTTCATGCCTTGAAGATCTGGCATCATTATTTGTACAGTGTTCCTTGTGAGATTTATATTGATCACCAGAGTTTCCAGCATCTGTTCAAGTAGAAGGATCTTAATTTGCACCACAGAAGGTGGTTAGAGGTGCTGAAGGACTATGATATCACTATCTTGTATCACCCGGGCAAGGCCAATATGGTGGCCGATGCCTTGAATCGCCGGGTGGAGAGTTTGGGGAGTTTGGCTTATTTACCAGCAGTGGAGATGCCCATGGAGATGAATGTTCAGGCCTTAGCTAGCCAGTTTATGATATTGGATATTTTGGATCCTAGTCGGATTCTAGCTTGTGTGATTTCTCGGTCTTCCTTATTTGATCGTATCAGAGAGCGTCAATATGGTGACCATCATTTACTCATCCTCTAGGACAAGGTTCTGCATGGTGATGCCTGAGATATGACTATTAGTGATGATGGGGTATTGAGGATGCAGGGTCGGGTATGTGTACCCAACGTTGATGGGCTTCAGGAGTTAATTCTAGAAGAGGTCCATAGTTTGCGGTATTCCATACATCCGGGTGCCACAAAGATGTACCAACATTTAAGACAGCACTATTGGTGGAGGCAGATAAAGAAGATATAGTTAAGTTTGTAGCTCGGTGCCTCAATTGTCAGCAGGTGAAGTATGAGCACCAGAGACCAGGTGGTTTGCTTCAACAGATAGAGATTCCGGAGTGGAAGTAGGAGCGGATCACCATGAATTTCGTAGTTGGACTCCCACGGACTTTGAGGAAGTTTGATGCTATTTGGGCGATTGTGCATCGGCTGACCAAGTCCGCACATTTCGTTCCTGTGTGTACTACCTATTCTTCAGAGAGGTTGGCAGAGATTTATATTCGGGAGATTATCCGTCTGCATGGTATTCCAGTTTCTATCATTTCAGATAGAGGTACTCAAATCACATCATAGTTCTGGAGGGCCGTACCGCATGAGTTGGGTACTCGGGTGGAGTTGAGCACAGCATTTCACCCCCAGACGGACGGAAAATCCGACCGCACTATTCATATACTTGAGGATATGCTCCATGTGTGAGTGATGGTGTTAGGAGGTTCTTGGGATCAGTTCTTGCCACTGGTAGAGTTTGCCTACAACAACAGTTATCAGTCTAGCATTCAGATGGCACCGTATGAGGCTTTATATGACAGGCGCTATAAATCCCCGATGAGTTGGAAAGCAGGTCTTGCTTTGAGTTTCTCCTATGAAAGGCGTTATGAGATTTGGGAAGAAGGTGAAATTGAGTCTGAGGTTTATTGGTTCTTTTGAGGTATTGCGACGTGTTGGGAGGTTGCTTATGAGCTTGCCTTACCTCCCAGCTTGGCAGGAGTTCATTCAGTATTTCATGTTTCGATGCACCAGAAGTATCACGATGATCTATCACACGTGTTGGATTTCAGTTCAGTCTAGTTGAACAAGGATCTATCTTGTGTTGAGGAGACAGTGGCGATATTAGACACATAGGTTCGAACGTTGAGGTCAAAGAACATTACATTACTGAAGGTTTAGTGGCGGGGTTAGCAGGTCGAGGAGGCAACTTGGGAGATCGAGCAGGATATGCACAGCCGTTACCCTTATTTTTTCACTACTTCAGGTATGTTTCTATGCTCGTTCGAGGACGAACGAATGTTTTAAGAGGGGGAGGATGTAACGACCTGGCCGGTCGTTTGAGAATTTATTCCTCGATTCCCTATTAACTGTTTTCCCCATGTTTGTCTCTGCTATTGTGAGTTTCCGGGAGGACTCGTTTTGAGTTTTGGAGTGTTTTGGGACACTTAGTCCCTAAACGAGAGCTTAAGCTTTAGAATTTGAACCGTAGTCAAAACATTGTAAAGACGTCCTCGGAATGGAATTTTGTCGATGCTGTTAGCTCCATAGGGTGATCTCGGGTTTAGGTGCATGTTCGGATTGTGTTTTGGAGGTTCGTAGCTTATTTAGGTTTGAAATGTCAAAATTTTTGAAGTTTCCAGATTGATAGTGAGATTTTGATATCGAGTTCGGAATGCGATTCCAAAATTTTGAATAGATCTGTGACTTGTGTGATAAATTTGGGGTCAATCGGATATGGTTTTGTTGATTTAGGCATCGGTTGTAAAATTATTGAAATTTCAAGTTCATTAGGCTTGGATAGGAGGGTGAATCGTGGTTTTAGCATTGTTTGATGTGATCCAAGGGTTGGAAGAAGTTCGTATGATGTTTTAGGACTAGTTGGTATGTTTGGTTGAGGTCCCGGGGGTCTCAGGTAAGTTCCAGATGCTTAACGAAAGTGAATTTGGACTTAGGGAACTGCTAAAGTTGCTAAACCTGATGGTTTCGCAGAGCGTGGACCGCAGGTGCGGCGCCAAAGAAATGGTTTGGGAACTGCAGGTGCGGTCTAAGGCAGAACTTAAGTTGGTCGTAGATGCGGCCCAAGGAATCACAGAAGTGGACCGCATCTGCGAGTAAGTAGGAGCATGTATGGAATCTGGACGTTTAATGAAATCTCATAGGTATGGGTCTCAGCCTCAGAAACGGCACTGCAAGTGCGGTCTTATGACCGGAGATGCGAAAATCGTTGGGCAGAAATATGAAATTTCGAGGGTTTGAAGTTCATAACACCAATTTTTATTTTTGGCTCGGGAGAATGCATTTTTTGGAGGATTTTGAAGAGGAAATCAGTGGGTAACGAATCCTTATCCCTTTCTAGTTGTATTCCATTAATCTAATCTTAGTTTCGTCATTTAATTTCGGATTTGGGTTGAAAATTTGGGAAAATTAAGGAAACGTTCCCCAACTTAAAATCTAAATTTTGAGGGAGATTTTGGCGTAAAATTTTGATAATTTTTGCATGAGTGTTCTCATGAGTGAATGGGTGTCCTAAATTGTTATGTTTTACCCGATTCCGAGACGTGGTCCCGGAGAAGATTTTTGTGCATTTTTCTATTTTCTTATCGTAGCTTCAATTCCTTTAGCTAAATTAGTTTCTTATTGTTTTCTTTAGGATATGTAATTAATTTGATTAGATTTGAGTCACTCGGAGTTGGATACTCGTGGTAAGAGCATGGTTTCGGGTTGATTTTGAGCTGGTTCGTGGTAAGTGACTTGCCTAACCTTGTATGGGGGAACTCCCCTTAACATTTTGGTACTGTTGTTATATGAGTGTTGTGTACGTGAGGTGACGAGTGTGTACATGTGCTAATTGCTGAAAACCCCCATTTTCATTAAGTATCTATGTTTTCTTGTAATTGAGCAATACTTGTACTTGAAGCCTCTTGTTTAGTTTAGGAAAAGCATGCTTATGTGATCTAATTGTCTTACCTGCTTTAACTACTTACTTGTATTCTATGTAGCATGTTTAGAGTAGAATTCCTGTTTATTCTCGAATAGATATGTAGATTATTTCTTGATATTATTGTGAGTTTTATTTGGGGCTATGTGACGATATCTCGGGAGATCCACCCTACATGTTTACTTTGGGACTACGAACCGATATTCCGGGAGATCCCCCTGCACATTTACATTTGAGCTACGGAACGGCACCAGGGAGATTCCCATGTACTGGATATTTACTTTGGGACTACAGATTGGTATTTTGGGAGTTTCCCCTGCATATTTATGATTTGGACTACGGGACGATATCCCGAGAGATCCTATGTACGTTTACGTTTGGGACAACGGGACGATATCCTGGGAGATCCCCTATCGCTATCTCTGTGTACTGAGTATATTCTGTCTGTGATTTTACTCTTTATCGACTGTTAGTGTTTTTAATTATACTGTTGTACTTCATACCATTTTACCTTGTTTTGTATATATATAACTAGTAGGGCCCTGACCTTCCTCGTCACTATCTGCTGAGGTTAGACTTCGCAGTTACTGGGTACCGCTATGGTGCACTCATGCCCTTTCCTGCACATGTTTTCTTGTGCAGATCCAGGTTTTTCTGCTCAGCCGTTCTATCTGCACGCGTCCGCAGACCTAGAATTCCCTCTCTACTCTTCCTTCAATTTTAGACTTCCTGTATTTTCTTTTGATTAGACATTCTGGAGTTAGAACACTATGTAGTACATATAGCTTGTGATTTTATGAGATTCTGGGTTTTGGAAGTTGATTCTGTTTTGAGAGTGTGTATTTGTATATGCCGAGTGACATCTTAAACGCTTTTATTTTTTTTATCCGCAGTTTTTTCTAGTTTCGTATTTCGTTTCCTTTTTCTACAATTTGTTAGGCTTACCTAGTCATAGAGACTAGGTGTCATCACAATATTTCACGGTGGGTAAACTTGGGTCGTGACAACAGAAATGTCTAACACTTGAAACTCAACATCTAACCAAGCCGGGCCTGGTTGTAAACAAAGGTTGATTTCCCCAATCATGGATCTTTGAGACCCATCAAATGGTTTAACATTCATACTCCCTACTCGTATCTCATGGAAATCTTTATCCAACCTTTTCAGAGTAGTCAATGGAGTAGTCAATGGACAAATATTGAGGCTTGAACCCCCATCTATTAAGACTCTAGCAATGAATTTGTCCTCAGACTGTACTGTGATGTGTAGCGTCCTGTTGTGACTTAGTCCTTCAGGTGGTAATTCATCTTCGTGGAAGGTGATCTTGTGTCTTTGCAGTACTTTCCCTACCATGTTGTCCATCTCTCCGCTGGTGATGTTGTTAGGGACATAAGCTTCATTCAACACCTACATCAGAGCATTCCTATGCGCCTCCAAATTTTGCAGTAGCGACAAGATGGATATTTGGGCAGGAGTCTCGTTCAGATGATCAATGATATAGTATTCCCTTGCCTGTACTTTCCTCCAGAGATCATATGGACCGCTTTTAATGACGGGTTGTTTGGTAGCAGCTTCCTTGCTTGTTCCTCCTAAATTTTTGGGTATATAGATCCTTCTAGTTCTGGTCATCCCCTACGCAGCACCAGATTCTTCCATCTTTTCTTTTCCTTTTCTCTTAGCTTCGACAACATAATCCCAGGGTACAGTGTTGGACTTTAAAGGAGGTGTGGGTGTTACCGTTACAGTGAAGAGTTTGGATACTTCTACTTCAAATGGAGTTGGTGTAGTCGCAGGTGCTGTTACTTCAATTTCAAACGGGACTGATGCGGCTACTTCAACTTCGATCGGTATCTGTATATGTAACACAATAGGAGTGAGTGTGACTGCAGTTTTAGGGTCATCACCTTCCCAAATAAGCCCAATAGACCCCTCAAGATCCCATTCTTCATCAGTTTCTATCAAATTTACTTCTTCACCCTTATAATCTGGGAAATGATTGTTGCAGGCATTTGGCACGGCTTCCTTTTCTTGTATGACTTTATTATCAATCAGGGTTTGAATCTTGTCTTTCAGAGTGCGGCAGTCATCAATAGTATGCCCCTTCATGTCGGAATGGTACGCACATGTTTTGTTTAGGTTGACCCACTGGGAGGAGTTTTCCATGGCAACAGCAGGAATGTGGGTGACATATTTGGCACCCTTCAGCATTTCGTATAGCTAGTCAATGGGTTCAGCAATAGGGGTACATTATCTGGGTGGCATGCAATCAAAATTGGGTTTGGGTTTTTACGGATTGGAGGTCAATGGTAATAGGCTAGCTGTGTTATAAGTGTGATAAGCGGTAACAGATTGAGAATATCTGGGAGGTGAAGGTTGGTATGTAGGTGGAGGTGTTTGGTATGTGAGTGGATATTTTGGACCTTGGGCCACCATCATTGCCGCTATTTCTTTCTTCTTTGATATACCCCCTGACTGTAATGCTCTGTTCGTAGCCTGCAATGCCTCAAAATTGGTTACCATCCCACTCTTGATCCCTTCTTTAATCCATTCTCTAAGTTTGATGACATTGGAGAACTTGTGAGTTTCGATGACCATTAACCTTTCATAGTATTGTGGATCATGGGTCCTAACGAAGAATTTGTTCATCTGCTCTTCCTCTAATATCGACTTGACTTTTGCAGCTTCTAACCTCCACCGAGCAACATACTCGCAGAAATTGTCTGTTGGTTTCTTCTTGAGATTCTGTATGTAGAAGACATCCGGTATATTCTCTGTGTTAAACCTAAATCGGTCCATGAAGTCTGACGCCATGCTTACCCAATTGACCTATTTCTTTGGATTTTGACTTATGTACCAAGATAGGGCATCTCCAGTGAGACTCCTCATGAACAGCTTCATGCAAATCCTTTCATCTTTCCCAACTCCCACAAGCTTATCGCAGTATGTTCTCAAATGTACCTTCGGATCACCCATTCCATCAAATATCTCGAACTTAGGAGGTTTGTAACCCTCCGGCAGTTCCACGTTTGGTTGAATGCACAAACCCTCATATTCAGACCTTCAATTTCTTTGCCTCCTTCAACACCCTGGACTCGACTTGTGAGCTTCTTGAGCTCCTCTTCCATGTTCTTAATGAGCAAGTCCTTCTTGCGTATTCTGGAGTGTATGTGATTGGCTGAGTAGAGTGAGGTAATATTTCCACGTATATGGGATTGTTTTGGTGGGTGCCAGGGGTAGGAGTATAGTGGTGATCATTAGTTGAATTTTATGGATCAACGATAGGTTGTGGAATAATCTGAGGAGTATGGTAAGTGGTTTGGGGTGTTGGGTAGGGGGATGTTGGTATTGAGGAGGAGTGGGTATTGGTGGAGGATTAGGATTTTGGGGAGGTGTTGTGTATTGATGGGGCGCGGGAGGATTTTGTGGACGTTGGTTTGGTGTGTTTTTTTCAGGAGGTGTTGGATTTCGGGCATTTTGCTGGTTAATGTCTGGGACATTTAGGGTGAGGAAGAGGTTTGCCAAGCTGCGGACCTGCGGAAATTCACCTTGCAATTCTAGTATTTTCTGTTCCAACTATAGGACCAAATCATTCTGGGCCGGAGGACTCCGACCGTCTGAAGTTTTAATATTTTCCACGTACGCAGCATTTCTTTCAGGATACCACTAATATCATCCATCTTAGCCTTTCCCTTGCTTTTCAGATTACTTGGAGGAGGGGGAGGAGGAGGGCCTCTAGATCTAGTGTGATATGCTTGGGATGCCAGTATGTGCGAACCAACATTAGGGGATGGGAATAATCAAAATAAAGAAAAATGCAAAAAGGTAAAGAAGTCCGTAAGGATTCTGATAAATGCTAATAAATGCTTCATTTCATTAATGTAATAAATAAGACGAACCAAAAAATGACGATAAATAAATGAGTTACTAATGACATCTACCTTATTGCATTCAAATTCCAAAATAACTCAAAATAGATAAACCTAATCTACTTGGTCCTAGGGAGACCTTCCCCATATTTGACCTTCTTGGCTCCGTCAATCAGATTTTTCAGGTCGTGCATATACAACAATAGGTATGCCCTTGCTAGGTGTCCTCCTTCATTGCCCTCTGCATTCTGACAGTCTACGACCCTTTTCTTCATCTTCCCTTCCAGTTCCATTAGACCCTTCTCCAAATATTCCAACCTTTCTGTCGACCTTGTAGCCATTTCCTTCAACTCGTTAAATGACTCCATGTCTAACTTGTGTTGTTCCAAATTCATAGCTTCGGACTCAAGGACTCTTTCGCACAGCCTCTCATACCTCACGTGTGCTTCAGCAACCTCATCTATGACTCTATTTCCTTGACCAATCCCTGGCTCGACTATTCCTGTTGTGTTGTCTTCTAACCATGATGGGTAAAAGTACACATGACCGGTGGGCCTCACATTTGTATGGAATGGCGTCATCCTAAAAATCTGCTCTGTAATGACTCATTTTGGAAATTCGTGGTATGACTTGTTTTCTACCTGCTTGTCTCTTGACCTTGATAGGATCATATGGATGTATTCCCCTTAACCCAATCAACACCATGTGCGAAACACCCATGGATCTAATGATGAATTCATTAGTAGGTAACAACTCGAACATTGAGTGAACCTGGTCCTCGATCAAATTGCTAAAAAATGTGCCCATTCTGTAGCATTCTCTAGCTATGCAAATCTGTTAGAAATAAAGGTCATTCTTTTAGGATGGTGGAAAAATTATGTGATCGTTACATGGTCTCCATGGAAACTGTTGGCGATATTGACCCCTCTGAAAGTATTCTAACAACCAAATCTGCAGTAGCAAGTTGCAACCCTCAAAATGTTTGAACAATTTCTTGCAACGATCTAGAGCCCAGTATTTGTCTGGTCCAATGATCGGAACAATAATATAAGTTGGTCTCTCGATTCCCTCCATTATATCTTTGGTTACCATGGCCAACCTGGTGTGAATTATGTCCCCTTGGCTTGGAAACACCATCATACCCAGAAAGCGGACGATGAATACAAAAACCCTACGGTGAGTCCAACCCAGGGAAGTGATTGAGAATTCATCATGAAATATACGGTAAGATTTGTTGTGTCCATATCATTCATAGAGGAAGTCGAAGGTTATGTAGGACTTCTTTAGGCACTCCAAGACATCATTCTTTCTCAGACCCATCATCTTTAGAAACCTCTTGATAGTACAATTTTCGGTACTAGTAAGCCGGGACTATCCCATGGTAATCTAGTGAATCCTCCTATTTCCTCCCAAAGAGGAGTCATTGCTATGTTGCCAAAATGAAATACAGCTCTTTCTTTGTCCCAGAACATAGTAGCAGCCTTGATCAGCATGTTGTTTGGTTGTCCAATAATGAAGGTAAATTTCCAAGAACCCTTTTCACGTAATTTTTGTTGCTTGGGCGAAGGTTTTTCCCACCAATCTAACAACAACAGTGTTATACTTCAGACTATACTGAACCTGGGAACTTCGTGCCTTATTTTCTGCAAAAATAAAAAGAGTTAGACCCTTGCCCACTCCGAGTTTGGCTACTTACTCATTAACGATTAGTATGTCTGTATTTATATCTCCAAATAATGCACATATCGTGGTTGAGCCTATTGGGATTATAGATATCCCGATGGACTTTGGACAAGGCTTTCTTAGAGGGTTATTATGCGGACAACATATTAACCCAGGCTAGGTTTGATCATGATGTATGTACAGTTATTATTAGAGTAAAGTTTCTATAGAAGTCTAGACTGGTACCCTCAAGCGGACAACTTGAAAGGGAAAGGCACGGAACCATCGACTACACCGTTGATCGACTAGTTTCACCGCAAATAAGCCTTTTCAAATTTAAAGGGTGATTTTAGGAAGATCCCAGACACTCATCAAGTGCCGCTATAGTATTAGTACGCACGAGTGGGATATGATGTTGAGTATGAAGTTATGCAAAAGAAAATAACATGTTGCCAAGTATTTGCACAATGAATAATGATAAAATGCAGTATTTAATAATTGTAAAGACATTTAAGAAAGGAAAACAAGGAGACAAGTTAGTTTTGATAGTAAAAAGTGATAAAACGGGGAGGAAAAATCATAAATGAAAGAAGATAGGCAAATAAATTCACATATAGTGGAAAGGGGAAGGGGTGTGCAAGTATTAACGGAATAATAAAGACATGCTGAAAGACTAATTCACAAACAAGTTCGTTATGGTAAGAGCCTAAAGATATCCCCAGCAAAGTCGCCATGCTGTCGCACCTTATTTTTCTCGCGAAATCGGGTTTCGACATTTCTGGGACAACTCCTTTTGAGGTGATAGGGAATTGGAATTGAAAGAGTCACCACCCAACGGATTAAGGTGCGTTAGGGCACCTAGAACAAATAACTCATGTTGTACCAATTTATATCACCAGAGATTCGGTAAGGGCTCGAAATTATCTTAAGCGGAAGATTTTAGGCACCCCTCGAGGTCCACGACAGTGGGTCCCGGTCGAACTTAAATTAAGCGAATTAGTCTAAAAAGGGGAGAAAACAATTGGGAAAAATACAATATTCAATTTATTTTAAACAGGGGTATATGGGGTGGTCCTAATTTTTTTAGCCTATAGGATCATTCCATACAATACTTTGTAACTCTCTCAAGTCGGGTGTTACTCATAACATTAGCGCACAGACTATCATCTCCTTACTACCCAGTTACTATCTTTAAGTTGTTACTTAAGCGTTCTAGTACTTTCTAGCCCGTTCTTTATGTGTGCACTACTCATCCCTTACCTATGGCCCTGGAGGTATTAGGACCTCTATCTGGGACAGTTTTAGAACAACCTATATTACATAAAAATGTGAAATCTAGGCTACAAACAAAACAACTAGGACTTTCAGATAAAGAACAAGTATGGGCTCATATTGACCTCCACACATAGGCAACAAAAGCACGCAATTGAGTTAGAAACCTTTGTTAACTTTGGAATCCTATAGGCAGGATATCTATGTGAGAAAAACAGAGTATAAATTTTTTTTTATGAAAGCTAGCATTAAGACCTATTTGTTTGCCTACTGATTTTATTCAGCGTGAATCTGGGCACCTCAGGCAGTAATATGTCAAGTTTTAGATCGAGAATCATTGTTAAGTCCTACAGATACGTTGCCTAAGTGATTGACAATAGCGATTGAATTCAGAATCGATCAACAGAATCCTATAGGCATGATTTCTACGAGCTTATTAATTACAGACCTATAGATATGGTTTCTAGGTATAGTACTATTTTTAACTCGTAAAAAATAGATTTTTATTTCCTATACACATGCTTTCTAATTTCTGAAGTGACTCAAACCTTGTAGGCATGATATCTATTACTTTAAACCCTATAAACATGCTTTATAGGTTAGAAATTGATTTAAACCCTATAGTCATGATATCTATTAATTGTGTACGGGCAGAAATTAAATAGATTGTCAGGAAGGATAGTTAATTCAAACAACAAGATCCTATAGGCATGCTTGCTAATGCACATTTGTTGAAAACATGTATAGATCCTATGAACATAATTTTTAATGTGCAAAATTGAACGAATGTCCTATAAGAAGGATCTCTAATATGCAAATGTAAAATACAGAATCAAAATGATCACGAAAGTCCTATATGAAGCATTTCTAAACACAATATAGTACTCACATAATTCAATCAACATAATTAAATCCTATAGGCAAGATTTCTACCCAGTTTTAACAAAAGATATAAAAAAGAACCCCCCCTCCCCAGCTTTACTAAATATCCCCAAATCTGTTATTACATAGTTTTTATAGACCAGAATAGCCGAATGAATTACATAATAGTATCAATACACTATAGGGAACTTTCATAGGACCAAATAAACCTGGGGACCAGGCCTTCCAACCATAACCACTTTGAAACAGCATAGGGATTTAAAGAATATTAGGACCAGGTTTCCAATGTGTCAAAGTTCCCAAGGGTCTCAGGGGACCCAGGGCAAAGCTCACACCAGAACCACATTCAGAAGATAGTTCATAAAAGAATGGAAAACCAGCCCCCCAGTGTGTCAGCGTTCAAAGGAGTCTCAAGGACCTTAGGCAGTGTTCACACTAGGGTGGTTGAGAACCTAAGAGACTAAGAGTAAGGGTTTTGAAAATCAGTACATAAAAGGAATAAATGGGAGGTTTTAGAAATAGTTCAATTTCAGAAGAATGAAAGTTCAAAACATAGGGTTGCACGAAGAACTGTACGAGGAAACAAACAAGGTTTATGTTCAACATATAGTTCAAACAGGTTGAAATCTAATTAAGCCAATACTCATGCTAGTATTCAAAATAGTTATGATTGAATCGCAACAACAATTAGGCCAAAACATTTGAGTTAAACAAACAAGACATATCAGTTAAGCAACAACCTAAATGATTACATATTTGTAATGTGCAAATTTCAAAATAGCTGCAGAATTAAAACAATGCATGAAACAGATTGAACCTTAGGATAACCTACAAGAATATTCATATTACTTGAAATAACTTAATCCTAAGTTGACAGTATTACCAAGTGGAATCACATAATCATGTGAAGGACAGAATCATGCTGAGAATTAAAACAGGCTAGTCAAGTAAAGCATAGAGAAAGAAATATCAAAGGTTGGGGCATACCAGTTATGTGAGAAAGCAAGTAGGTATACCACAACAATAAGGCTCCAGAACAATTTTGGCCTTAGCTTTAAGCTGGCCAAAATCGAGAAACACTTAGCACAAAAATCAAAACAAGAGAGAGCTTAAGTTTTTAGTGAGAATCAGAGAGTTCGAGTCTTGTTTAGAGGGATTGGGTAAGGGGATTAAATAGTACTCAACTAGGTAGATAAACAAGGTAATGAATCTGTCTTACACAAATAAGGAATGAGAATAACTCTAAAATCAATCGCAGTCGGATTTCAATCAATTAGCAGCATATAATCAGGCCAGTACTACTTAAATTAGGGAAAGCATTATACAGAATCAATCATAGTCAAGTACCAGATCAAATAAGGTATGAAAATAATATGAACAAGCAAATCAAACAAAATAAGGAAATATTACTATCGTACAGGAAAGGAAAGGAAAGGTTGGAATCTTAGCAATGATTTCCAAACCCTAATTTGGGGTAAGTAAAAATTAATCAGTAGTTAACACCAAAGATAAGGACAAATAGATAGAAACATTAAGAGAAATATTTAGATAATCGAAACCCTAAAAACAATAGGCAAAAATACAAAGGCGCATAGAAGAAAATAATTAGGGTAAGTGAAATCAGTCAGAAGTAACAAAGGAAACTGTAATAGATACATAGAGATGAAACAATAGATTTGGTTCGTCGTTGAAAATCATAACCCTAATTTTAGGGTCAATCAAATCGGTTAAAAATAGTAAAAAAACTGTAAAACACAGAGATAGAGATACCAAATCATTAAAGGAAAAAATACTAGCATAAAAATCGTTTCAGATTTAGAAAGATCTAAATCCTAATTTTAGGGTAAGTAAAAGATTCAACCAAAAATAGACAGATTCGATGAGTAACAAGGTAAATATAGATGGATAATAACATAAAACAAATAGAAATTCAATCAAATCTGGTCCGAATTAAAATCTAAGACCCCAATTGAAAGATACGAAAATATTCGTACTCACATAGGTTAGGATGAACACAGATGAAAACAACCAAAATATAAGAGATTTTGAACCAGATCTAGCTCGAATATCTCTAGATTAACTTGCCATTTGAGGCAAGTCAGTCAAGTAATACCAAAAAAGAGTAGTCGGTAAAGAGGTAAGACCAGATATGGTAAGTAATTAAGAAATGATTCCATTTCTGGGTAGGAATCACAGGGAAATAGTGATGAAGGATTAGGGTTTGAAAGGGTGAGGGGTTAGGAGAAGAGAGGATTAGAGGACGACGGATGGTGTAAAATGAATTAGGGTTAGGGGGTTTAGTATAGTTAAAAGGGTGTGGGTGATTGGGAGGCGCTGATCTTCTGAGATCAACGGCTGGGATTAGAGATTATGGTCGGGCGGATTAATTTGGACATGTTTGGGTCTGGGTTGGACGTGTGTGGGGTATTGGGATGAGATAATTGGGTTAGACTAGGTCCGAAATTGAGTTTTTAGGGGATAGATTTTAAATAACCAATTAAATTAGTAAAATAATTTATAAATAATAAAAAAATATCATTTATGCATGAAAATAATTTAAAATAATTACTTAACATTATAAAAATATAAAAAGTCATTTTCTATGAAGATAATATAATTATGCATATATAAGGCCTATTATTGCAAAATGTGCAATTCTAGCCTTAAAAATGCAAATGTAATTATAAAAAAATAATTAAAATATTTAAGCACTATATGGGCATACATAATAAATTTAGATGATTAAATAAAAATAATATGAGGGATACGTATTGGATATTTATATGATAAAAAATGCAGAAATAAATTGATTTAAAGCCTTTAAAATTATAGAAAAATTATAAAAATACTTGTGCATGTTTGTAAATCTAATAATAATGCATGTGCAATATTTTGAAGATATAGATGAATATTGTTAATATATGGAAAAAAATTGGGTATCTACAGGAATGATTTGTGAAGATGAGCAATTTGATCCAGCATTGAAGGTCATGGCAGCCATTGCCGAGAAGAAGAAAAGCTAAAAATAGTTGCCAAGCTTGAAAGTTCCCCATCAGACGGGAGTCTCGGTAACCAGTCTTGCTATCCTTTCTGCGTCCGGATTATCTCAGGGTATGACTCGGATGTTTTACTTTACTGTCTTACTTTTTGATGTAAACTCTTCATCTTTAAAATTCAAAGAAAAAATCAAATGAAATTAATATTTCATTATCTAGGAATGTCTCTTCTCTTAATATTGTCACTTTTCATATTTTCTTTTCAGTTCTGTCAAATGCAAATTTCAATAACATGACATGCTTGTAGACTTTATGCCCAGATCTTAAAACGTTGTCAGACTTCGAAATAATGAATCAAGAAGTAGCATGCAATGAAAATAGATTTAAGGAAATAAAATAAAGAATCAGAACAACTAAAGAAAAATTGACCCCATATTGGAAAGATATATACATGGTAACGAGAGTACTATCAAAAGAGAGAGTTGCACCTGAGAAATATCGAAGGAAATGTCCTTGAAACAACAGTCAACGCAGGTGCAGTCAAAAGGTTCTATGTTTGATCCTCCATATTGTATTAATATTCTCCGGCTGGGATGACGAAGGCTTTCATTCCCACTATCCAGATACCACAAATGTTTTTGTAAACCCATTGAGCTGATTACTCTTCTTTAATTACCCTCTTTGGAACCTGAAAGTGTTATTGAAAAAAAATAAAATGAAAAATGAAAAAAAGAAAAAAGAAAAGGAGAAAAATATAATGAATGATAAAACAAAATAAAACAGAAAAAATAAAAAAAAACAAACAAATATAAATTTTTTTGAACTACGTTCGACTTGATTCTGAAAGGATACGTAGGCGGCCTCTCTCTAGGATTCAGTCACACCAAAACAAAAAACCAAAATTCCCCGAAAAGAGAAACTGCGGCAGATTTATAATAGTTTGGCAATGGTCTCGACTAAAAGGTTCCAAAGTTGTAATTTAATCCGAATGTTTTTTACCCCAAAACATGTTCAAGTCCTTCCAATCAATCGACAAAGAGGTCAAAATGGGAGGATACAGCTACATTGATCTAAGACAACCAAAATAAGAGAAATGAAATGAGAGAGTCTTGTAGGTGAAAACCCTCACGAGCACCGTAAGGCGATGGTAAGAAGATAAATTGAAAACGAGAGAGTCTTGTTAGTGAAAACTCGCAAATAGCACTGTAAAGTGATGGTGAGAAGAGAAATGAGAGAGGTCAGCTGGTGACCCACAAAGGGTGCCACTGATCGAAAAGAGGATCCTCACAGCTATCGAAATCAACAGAGTTCTGGTAAGGTTTCTCGATTTTGGGGCAAAGGTTGTGATAAATTTCTCAGAGTTTGGACAGTTTACACATATCAAGAATCCAGTCCAAGAGGCATGATATGTTCATTGAAATCCACATGTATTCCAGATAAGTCTTTCTTTCCTTTCCTCGAAAGGGATACCTCTTGTCTAAATTTATTGTCTATTCCATTATTAGTTTTCTTTGAATCCCTTTCGTTCTAACTCTGTTCAAAAACTGAGACGAATAAGAGATGGCAAGGTTGATTTACAAGGCTTTTGATTTATACAAGCTAATATTCAAAAAGGCACCCAGCCTCAGCTGGGGGCAGCAAGTCAACTTTGACTAGCCATGGTGGTCGATACTTTGAAATCAAAAACTCTCGAAAGAAGGAAATCAACTTGAAATGCCTATAAGGGGCGAAATGAAGTTGAAAAGGTTGAGTCTCACGTGACTAACCGTCTTGGCGAGGCTTGAAAGGCCAAGGATTGCCCAATGCTTTGAAGTTGAAAATGGGAAGAAAGAAAGTGAAAGGCCCACGAAGGAAAAATAAAGTTGAAAAGGTTAAGCCCCACGTCACCAACCGTCATGGTAAATTTTGTAAAAGACAAAGGTTTCTCTGGGCCAAAAATGCAATCGGTATCAAGGAAACAACCAGTTGCAAGTTGAAATTATTGTCAAAGAAGCCAGTCAAGATCAAACTAACAATTATTCTTTGTTTGAAAAAAGAAAATGGGTGCAATCCAAAAGCAACCTTTCAAGAAGCAAGTTCAACCAAAAAGAAAATGTGCAAGGGCTAAAAACAACTTTGTAGCAACAACACAAAATGGATGTTTTTTAGACATAGGGCCTCCACTCCCTAGTCTCTTTTCCAACATAGGGTCTCCACTCCCAAGTTGATTTTAGACATAGGGTCTATACTCCCTAGTCTCTTTTGCAACATAGGGTCTCCACTCCCTAGTTGATGTTTTTTTTAGAAATTAGGTCTCCACTCTTTAGTCGCTTTTCCAACATAGGGTCTTCACTCCCTAGTTGATTTTATTTTTAGACACAGGGTCTTCATTTCCTAGTCGCTTTTCCAACATAGGGTCTCCACCCCCTAGTTGATTTTATTTTAGTATAGGGTTTCAAATCCATATCTGCATTTTCCAACAAAGGGTCTCCACTCCCTAGTTAATGCTTTTTTTAGGCATAGAGCCTCCACTCCCTAGTCGTTTTTCCAACATAGGTTCTCCACTCCCTAGTTGATTTTATTTTAGACATAGGGTCTCTATTCCCTAATCGTGTTTCCAATATAGCGTCTCCACTCCTTAGTTGAAATTCTTTTAGACATAGGGTCTCCACTCTCTAGCCGTTTTTCCAACATAGGGTCTCCACTCCCTAGTCCTTTTCTAACATAGTGTCTTCATTTCCTAGTTGATTTTTATTTTAGACATATGTTTTTCACTCTCTAGTTGATTTTATTATAGACATAGGGTCTCCACTTCCTAGTCTCTTTTCCAACATAAGTCTGCACTCCCTAGTTGATTTTATTTTTAGATATAGAGTCTCCACTCCCTAATTGATTTTATTTTAGACATAGGATCTCTACTCCCTAGTTGCTTTTTGAACATAGGGTCTCCATTCGCTAGTTGATTTTATTTTAGACAGTGTTCTCCACTCCCTAGTCATTACTCTAACATAGGGTCTCCACTCCCTAGTATTTTAGACATAGGGTCTCCACTCTCTAGTTGCTTTCATTTTAGACATAGGATTTTCACTCCCTAGTCTTTGTTTTCTCAGGGTACACCAATCCTGACTTTAATTGCTTTCAATAATAAAGTATTATAGAGTTTTATTGCAAATAACTTACGAAATTTTCCTAGTAAAAACTGGAGTAGAAAATTTTCTTTCGTTCGTTTGTTTTGGTGTCCGAACAGGTGTTTACCTCGAGGAACAAGGTTTGATATGACCAAAAAGAAGTCTCAATCTAAAATAAAGAAAAGAAAAGGAAAAAAAAAAGAATTCAAAATGCAGAAGCGGAGAAAAGATATAGACTGCTCAAGACATAACTGAAGTCATAAGCTTTGCATGTCCCGTCTTGATCCAAAAAAGCCGAAAAAGAATGAACTAGCACCTGCGGCTAGTAAGCATCAATATTTAGATTAGAGTCTGCGTGACAAACCATCCAAGACTCAAGATCAAGTTTCAAAAGAATTTTAGAGACGAATCTTGTAACTCATAGCTAATAGGCTTGTTTAATTTCTTTTCATTTTGATTTTGGTGTAATAAAGAGTTCAGCTAGCCGTAACGGCAGCAATAGCAGTGAAATGACACCTTTCCGGTAGTCCCAGCTACCATAATTCCCATAACTACACTGATCTAATTCCTTTATATTTAAGGATATGTAGGAAACCTCCGAAGCAAGGTTCGGTCAAACTTTTTCAAAATTCTTCCCATGGAGTATTAAATGGATAAAAATTGCTCGTAATTGCTCATTTTATCTTTGCCGAAAAACTCTTCAGGTTTTCGAGGAAAGAGGGGCAGTTGTGAGCACCTAATTTTTGTTCCACATAGAAAATTAATCCTAAAAGATATCCAAAAATAACTTTAATTATTTTTAGGAGTTTTTCTTTATTTGTTTTGCATTTATTCCCATTGTTCGTGCATGTTAGAAATATCGTAAATCATAAAAAATATTCAAATATTAATTTCATAGCATTTTAGATTTTAAATTGCATTTTAGGATTTAGTTACAGATTAAGCGCACAATTAATACATGAAATCGAGAAAAAAAGATATATTTCAATCAATCTTGCTTTGTTTTTTGTATTTTTATATTCAATTAGTAAAATAAGCTATTTTTGCAAAATCAATTTGAAATTGGGTAGTTTTTAATTAATGGTTTAATTTTGAAATACAAAGAAAGAAGGAAAGGGGGTATTTTGTTCTTCATTACAATTGGGCCAGGCCTTTGCATCGACCCAATTCTCGCCCCAAAATATTGTCCTCCAACCCAAGCCCATTCACCAAAAACCCTCACAATCGTTCTATACAAAAAAGGAGCAGCGTTCCCATCTCATTCTTCAAGAGAGAACGGCTGGAGACCACCCCCCTCCAAAAAGAAACCCTAGCTTCACCTTCACACAAAAAAGACTCAATAGCCATCCCCCCTCTCCCTGTGACTCTACACGTGTTCTGCTCTCTTCATTTTACTCTTCTTTTCACCAAATCTCACGCAAATCGTCGCCGGTGTTTCCCAGTTCATCGTAGCCGGCGATTCTTTTTCCCTCCTTTCTGTCTCCTATTCTCGCCAAGTCTCCAATGAAGCTCGTAGCTTTAGCTGGCTGAAACAAAAGCTGAAAAAATATAAAAAAAAAATCTGGAAAACCACTTAAACAAAAAAACTTCACAAAAATAAAAAAGAAAAAATGGCAGTGAAAAGGGACTTCGAAGTTGCTTTAACTTTACTGCTTTACTTTGTAATTTCTGGGTTATCAAGGAGTGATTTGATGCCGAATCGCTGTGATTTCTGTTGAAGTAGTAGCTAAACTCCATCTTGCTTTCTTCTTAGCCTTTAATTTAGCATCGCAAGCTTACTTTGGAATGTTAGGTACATCCACTCTCTACTTTTAATTGTGACAAATTTGAATGAACGAGATATTGATTTTTTTCAAACCCAGTTTTCCTGTTTAGCTTGAATTTTTTGCTTCACTTTAGATAAGCATATTTATGAGGTCCTTAGTATGTAATTGATGCAAGCTTCTTTGAGTATTTTGGGCATGAGTCTAAAGAACTAAATTTGTGAATAATGATAAAATGGCTATTTGATTAAGGAGTATGTACTTTTTTTTCTTCGTCACTTGTATCTATGAATCATTACTGTATTTTGAAAAGTGATAATGTGATTTTAAGTATAGTGAAATTCATGTGTGATTTTTAATATAATGGGGTCTTATAAGTATTATTATGTCTTGAATAATGTTGCCTATTAAGGGGGAATCAAGACAAGTAAAGATTCTGCCTTTAGCATTTTTTGCTTGGTTTCATCGCTATCCGCTGTTATTTGCACCGTCAGTAAAATAAAGTGTGATAACCCAAAGGGTCATCACCTATTTTCTTATTCATTCTGTGCTTTCAAGGCCTTGAAAACCTCATTTAGGGTCGCCTCAATTTGCGTGCGCAGTCCGGGCGCGTAGCCGAAAAGTCTAAATATGAAAGTCTATGAAAAATGCTAAGTTTTGATATTTAAACGAATAAATTTGACTGCGGTCAATATTTTTGATAAACGGACTCGGACCCAGTCCCAGAGGATCTGTAGGAAAATATGGAACTTGGACGTATGCCCATAATCGAATTCCGAGGTCCCAAGCCCGAGAAATGAATTTTTGAGTAAAATTATTTTCTGAAAATGTTTAAGGAAATTGGAAATGAAATTCAATTACAATGTATTGGTATCGGGCTCGTATTTTGATTCCGGTGCCCGCTACAGGTCTTATATATAGTTTAAGCACTATTTATAAAGTTTGGTCAAAAACGGACGTCATTTGACGTGTTTCTCTTTTAAAATGGAAAGTTTGATGTTTTATGAAATTTGGAAGAAATCATGGATTTTGAGGCTTAACTCGATGTTTGTGATGTTTTTTTGGCGATTTGATCGCACGGATGAGTCCGTAGAATATTTTTGAGGTTGTGTGCATGTTTGGTTTGGATCCCCAAGGGCTCGGGTGAATTTTGGATAGGCCGTGAGTGCATTTTTAACCTTTGTAAAAATCTAGCATTTCAGTTCTGGTATCTTCGCATTTGCGAAGAAGATCTCGCAAATGCGAGCTCGAAAATGCGAGCCTTTGATCGCAAATGCGATATAGGAGATCCTGTAGTTGGGTCGCAAATGTGACCACTTGGTTCGCAATTGCGATGTAGAGCCAGTCGCAAATGCGACATAGTGGCTCGCAAATACGAAGGCGGGCATTTCGCAAAGGCGACATCACTGTCGCAAATGCGATGCCTTTATTGTTGTCTAGTGTTCGCAAGTGCGAACCAATATTTGCAATTCCCATAGCAGGTCGGGGTTCGCGACCAGTTCGCAAATCCCACATCTGCAACCTGCATATTTTACACTTAGCCGAATTTTGAACCATTTTCAACATTCTTTCAAAACACAAACTTCTTGGGCGATTTTTCAAGAACAAGTTTTCTTCCAAATCAATTGTAAGTCCATTTTTACTCATTCCTTTCATTCATTAACATAATTTAGCATGTTTTCAACTTAAAATCAATAATTTTCATGCGTAAAATTTGGGATTTTGGGTAGAACTTAGGTTTTGCTAAAAATTGGGGATTTTGACCTCAATTTGAGGTCTGATTTCAAAATAAATTATATATTGGGGTTCATGGGAGAATGGATAATCGGGTTTTGGTTCGAACCTCGAGTTTTCACCACGTGGGCCTGGGGGCATTTTGGAAGTTTTAGGCAAAACTTTGGGAAATTCATTTTATGCATTCAAATTGATTCATTTAGCGTTTATTGATGTAATTGAGTAACTTGTGACTAGATTCGAGCGGATTGGTCGTGCAATCGAGGGGTAAAGCTATAATTGAGGTTTGAGTTGAAGTCAAAGCATCGAGGGAAGTGTTCGGTTTAACCTTAGCTTGAGAGATTAGGGGTTGAGTCATATTTGCTATGTGTTTCTTATTGAGTACGACGTATAGGCATGGTGACGAGTATCTATACATTGGTGTCAAGCATGACCGTGAGTCTTATATTGTGATTTTCATGACTTCGTTGTATTATCCATGCCTTGGTGAGTATTTCTATTTGTTCTGTAAAGTTGTGAAAAGAATTGTGACTTATGAACATTTACGAGTGTCGGCTCCAATTGTCGAACGAATTGCGAAAGTATAATGTTAATTGAACCTCTAGAGCATTGGCTCGAGTTATGAACAGAATTGTGAAGTAAAAGTGAGAAAGAGAAGAGGTCTATTGTTGCCCCCTTGGCGGGCTATTGTTGAGTTGTGGTTCCATTGCATTGTGTTCTTAATTGATATTACGAATGCTTAGGTTAATGATTTTTCATGTTAAGTGATGACTATAGTTATAGCTGAGGTAGTTAAGTGTTGTAATAGGTTGGTTATAGCTGAGGTAGTTAGATTTAGTAATAAGTTTGGTTATAGTTGTGGTAGTCAGATGTTGTATCAGGTTGGTTATAGCTGTGGTAGTTAGATGTTGGAACAAGTTGGTTATAGCTGTGGTAGCTAGATATTGGAGCAGGTGTGGTTATAGCTAATTCTCCCTTGCAAGGATATTTGATTTGATATTTTGTTCCCTTGCCGAAAAGTTATTATATTGTTGTTCCCTTTCCGGGAAGTTATTATATTGTTGTCCCCTAGCCGAGATTATTTTGTTATATTGTGTTGAATTGAAATGGCAGCGGGTGGTACGCCTACCACAAGTGATTGATGAAATGGGAGCGAGTGGTATGCCTACCACAAGTGATTGATGAAATGGGAGCGGGTGGTACGCCTACCACAAGATTAATGAAATGGGAGTGGGTGGTACGCCTACCACAAGATATTATGAAATGGGAGCGGGTGGTATGCCTACCACGAGTTACGAGAAATGGGATCATATTGCACGCCTGAAACAAGATGAGATGAACATAAAGATTGTCTTTATTTCTTACTTTCGTGTTAGAAGCTAGACTGTAGATTCCTCGTCTATTATTCCTGATATTCTATTTATATCAGTTACTCCTGAAGCATGTTCCCTCCCCCAGTTTTAACTGTTTATTTATGTTGCTTCTTCGTTGTATTGTGTGTGTGTGTATATATATATATATCTGCACAGTTTTGTCTGGAGTCTGGTGCTAGCCTCGTCACTACCTCGCCGGGGTTAGGCCAGACACTTACCAGCATATGGGATCGGTTGTGTTGATACTACACTCTGTTCTCTTTTGCACAAACCCAGGTATTGGACAGCAACTGCAGTAGCACGGGAGTTAGCCTTCAGTTCAGCGAGGCACCGAGGTAGCCTTGCAGGCGTCCGCGGGCCTGGCGTCTCTTCTATCTTTATTTCAGTCTTTATCTCATGTATCGATACAAACAATTATATTTTCTTTCATATGGTTGTATTTAGCACTCTTAGTAGTTCGTGAGTATGTGACACCAGTTCTTAGGTAGAGGTTTACGTTGATTTTCCGCATTATGTTCAGATTCTTTAATTTAAGACTTTCGCTTATTTACCTTATTTCACTGATTTTATAATATTATTGATAATTGTTAAAAGAAGTAAAATAGTTAATGCTAAAAGTAGTTAAGGGTTGGCTTGCCTAGCTCTCATCAATAGGCGCCATCACGACTCTCGAGGGTAGAAAATCCGGGTCGTGACATAAAGTAATTAAAATATTGCTGCCTTAACCTACTGCAAGATTGCAACTTTCTAATATACCCACCATTTTCTTGAATCTGCGGATAAAATTTGTGATTTTGGGTGTTGGATTTTTTTGGTTCAAAGATGGTGAAAAGAAGTTAAAAAGTTGGTAGTATTTGGTTTCTTTTGAACATGTTGTTAAAGATGATTTGTTCATTTACTGAAATTAGGTCACAAAGATGGATTTCTGGTGATACCCATTTGAAAATTCTTGGATTCAACATCAAAAAAGTGGTGGCTTTACATATTCCCTCCTCTATTTCCCCATCTCCTCCTTCATTTGGCTCAAGTTCTAATTTTCATAATGAACCTCAAAGTAGTTATAATAAACAAATCATGAATACATTAGAATGTTTTAGGCACGACAAATAATAAAACATCGTCACTATAGGTATAGTTCCTGTGGCATAATCACGATACATAAATCTCAACTCAAGTGCGTATTTTACGCGACTTGACCACAACTTCAACTAATAATAATAATAATAAACGTAAATCGTGGGTGCGTACCACGTGACGCAATTCGCAATGTGTAACAAAAACCAATGAGTGTGTGATATCACAACTTTTACAAATAAATTCAATAAATCCTAAAGGCAAATAGATTAAAAGCGGTTGAAAAGTAAAAATGCATAATAAGTTTTAAACACCTGGCCAATTATTAATAGTTGAGCGACCGTGCTAAACCCATAGAACTCGGAAGTGCCTCACACCTTCTCCCAGGTTAACAGAATTCCTTACTCGATCTTCTATGTTCCCGGACCATAAATAAGAGTCAATTTTCTCGATTTGGGATCAAAATAAATACGTGACTTGGGACACCATAACAAAAATCCCAAGTGGCGACTCTGAATTAAGTAAATAATCTCATTTCGAATAATATCACTTTAATTGGAAAAATTCCCTATTTCAATCGAAAAATATAGGTGTGACATACCTGGTAAAGGCCAAGCCTAACCTCGGCCGAGCAGTGACGAGGTCAGGTTAGGCCCCACTGGTATAATATAGATAAAGTAGGAGAATATAATAATACAATAAGAGACTGGAATTTAAACAAAGAAGACATAGAAAGGTAGTAACGCAGAACAGAGCGATAAACATTAGGGTATCTCCCGAGATATCATCTGGTAGTCCCAAAAATAAAAGTGCAAGGAGATCTCCCGAGGTACCGCCATGTAGTCTCAAAAGTAAATATGCAGGGAGAACTCCCCAGGAACCGCCTCGCAGTCTCAAAATTAAATGTGCAGGGAGAACTCCCAAGGAACTGCCTCGTAGTCTCAAAAGTAAATATGCAGGGGGATCTCCCAGGATACCGTCCCGTAGTCCCAAAATAAATACACAACTCAAAAGAATGAATATAACAGTTATAATGAGAAACCTAAAAATTAGACTAAGTACAAGTCAAGAAAGAAGCATGATTTACTAAACATGCTGCAAAGAGTTCTAACAGGCAATTAGGACACGTAGACATGCTATTATAGGCAAACAAGATAACTACACATGCTAGTATACTCAGATAAGGTGAAAATAGGCTATTACACAGTAAAAAAAAGGTTTTTTTTCACAAATAGCCCGTGTACGCACTCGTAACCTCACATACACGACGCTCACATATCATAACAACACTAAATCCTGAGATACTATCTCGTAGTCCCAAAGTAAATATGCAAAGAGATCTCCCGAGGTACCTCCTCGAAGTCTCAAAAGTAAATATACAGGGACAACTCCCGATGACCCATCTCATAATCTCAAAAGTAAATGTGTAGGGAGAACTCCCGAGGAACCGCCTCGTGGTCTCAAAAGTAATTGTGCAGGGAGAACTCCCGAGGAACCTCCTCGTAGTCTCAAAAGTAAAACGCACAGCTCAAACCGACAAATGCAACATTTAAAAGCAATAATTCTACAATTAATACTGATAAAAATCAAGGGAAAGTAGTAAATCAACTAGGCATGTTGCACATAGTTCAAAAAAGAAATTAAAGCACGTAGATATGCGATATTAGACTAAACGGGATAACTACACATGTGGGTATAACTCAATTAAGATGAAAACAGGTTACTACTTAATAAAAATCAGGTTTTACAAAATATAGCCCGTGTACACACTCGTTACCTCATTTACACATTGCTCACATATCACAAGAGTACAAACTCCTAAGGGGATTTTCCCCACACAAGGTTAGGCAAGCCACTTACCTCGAACCAAGCTCAAATCAATCCATAAGAATGCCCTTTCCTCGATTATCCGACTCTGAATGGGCCAAATCTAGCCAATCACAATTACATTTCATAAATATAATTATAATAAACTAATATAATTAATGAAATTAAGACTTTAAATCTCCTTTCAAGATTCAAAAACTTAGTCTAGGAAGTTTATACCATTTTCCCCCCTGTTTTCCAACTCAAATCCCTAATTAAAGGGTGGAATCAATTATAAATAATGAGATATAACCATAAAAAAGTTAAAAATCATTTCCCACAAGCTTCCTCTGAAAACCCTCACAATTTCTCCCCAATCCAAATTTTCTAGGTCCAACCATGGAGAATGAAGTCAAACCCTCGAACTTAGCCTTTTCTGTCCAGAAATTTCGCATCGACTGGCCTATAATCGCACTTGCGACTCCGCACCTGCAAAAATTCCATCGTGGGTGCGGACTTGACTTAATTCCCCTGGGTCCACATCTACAAGATGAGCGTCACACCTGCGGATACGCTCCTTGCGACCAAGTAGCCGCACTAGCGACCTCACCGCTCTTACGCACCATCCTACCACAGAAGCGGGGCCGCTTCTGCGAAAATATATCTGCACTTCTGTTCCACCCTGGGCTTCCCAAATCCACTTATGTGATCTACCCTTCACACATGTGTGGCCTCTCCTGCGACCAACGCCACTGCAGGTGCGATGACACCAGAAGTTGAAAACTTCAACAGTTGCACAAGTCCAAATTTCGATCCGTTAAGCATCTGAATATCACCCGAGACCCATGGAACCTCAACCAAACATACCAAAAAGTCCTAAAATAACAATAGACATAGTCGTACCCTCAAATCACATCAAATAGCACTAAAAAAATAAATCACCCTCCAATTCAAACTTAATGAACTTTAAAACTTCAAACTTCTACAACCTATGCCGAAACCTATCAAAAGATGTCTGATTGACCCCAATATTTGCACATAAGTCATATTTAACATTATGGACCTACTCCAACTTTCGTAATTAGAATTCGACCCCGATATCAAAATGTCCACTTCAAAATCTCCAAAAATTCAATTTTCATCATTTAAAGCCTAAATCAACTACAGACCTCCAAAATACAATCTGGACGTGCTCCTTAGTTCAAAATCATCCAACGGAGCTAATGAAACTGACGAAACTCCATTCCGGGGCCTTCTTCATACAGTTCCAGCTACGGTCAAAATCTTATAACTTAAGCTTCTGTTTTAGGGACTAAGTGTCCCAAAACACTCCAAAACCAAAATCAAAACCTCCTGGCAAGTCACATAAGCAGAAAAATGTACAGGAAGAAAGTAAATATGAGATTGAGGCTATAACTCTAAAAACGACCGGCTGGGTCGATACATTATT
The DNA here is from genome assembly GCA_026770625.1 of Nicotiana glauca. Taxonomy (NCBI): domain Eukaryota; kingdom Viridiplantae; phylum Streptophyta; class Magnoliopsida; order Solanales; family Solanaceae; genus Nicotiana; species Nicotiana glauca. Next base: position 140,627 of record MU709803.1, read on the forward strand.
TGAATTCTTTTTGTTGTTGTTGTTTTCTTAGCATAAGTATTTTATTTTGTAAATTAATTGGGTGTTTCATATTAAACTGTTGAGTATATTTCTTTCACATTTTCACCAAGAATAGGTTCAAGGGAGGATATTGCTAATTGGGTCTAAACACATTATAAGACCTATTAATAGATAAATGCGGGTTGCGAATTTATTCAAAGCTCGCTATAAAAATATATATTATTAGAATAAAAGAAAAATTATAGTAGAGTGTGATGAGTCACGAACTAATTCAAGAATCGTTAAATAATTAAAAAATTAAAAATATACAAACATATATCTTGAATCTAAAAGAGATAAAATAATTAAAATACTCTAAAATACTAGAAAAATTTTAGATGTACTTTAAATATTAATTCATGTGTTCATACCCAAGCCTTTGATTGGTATTCTTAAGTAATAAAAGGATCATAGGTGCATTCCCGCGTCTTGATATCTTTAAATTTAAAATTATTATATTATGACCATGTGTACATTTTCATACCTTGGTTTAACATTTAATTTGAAATAAGTACCTTGTGTGCATACAACATCTAGGTAAAAATAACTAATAAAATATAATAATTAATTTAGTAATAATAGGAAAATCATAATCAATAAAATACACGAATAGTCAAGAATTAATTTAAGTTAGACATTAGTCGATCGAAGCGACCGTGTTAGAACCACAGGACTCGAGGGGAGCCCTACACCTTTCCCTCAGTCAATAGAATTTCTTAGTTAGTCTTCTGTTTTTTGTAGACCATAAATTAGGAGTTAAACCTACAATTTGATGAGGGATTCAAATAAAAGGTGACTTGGAACACTAAAACTAGCGACTCTAAGTATTAAACAATCCCTTTTCAAAACGTTACTTTAACTGAAAAAACTCTTTTAAATCAACCTCGTAATAGGGTTGTATGGGAAAAAAGAGGTGATAACTCTTGTGACTCCGCTGAGGAAAATTAATAAGAATTCGATCTTTGTACATTGATTCTTGTTTGGATTTTATCATGTTTTGGATATTATTATGTTTGGGAGCCTAATGTGTTATTTACCGCCTTAATATTTATTTGAATGGTGATATAAATTGTATCCTCTCTCGAACCCCTCTGAGTCTTTTGATATGTTGTTATGTTGTGTTTTTCTACCAGCATCACAAAAATTTTATCTGAGATAAAGCCAGTTAGCCTACCAGCTTCTGGTGAAGTATTAGTCACACATGTTTAGGGGGGACAGATGTTAGCTAGCCAGTGTTGTTCTACTACTGGTGATTCTTGAAGTTGCTCGGCTCAGATTGTCCGCTGGGGTAAGCCAAGTCTAGATACCATCTTCTTTAGGATTTGAAAACTTATAAGAACAGTCCACAAGCAACGGATATCCCTAGAAGTCTACATTTTATTTACATCATGTGTATTGGACTTAGCGGGATTTGGTACAGGGGTCGAGCCCGTCTAAGACATGTACATATTTTTAGACCAACATGTTCATTTTTCTATGCTATATGTAATACTATTTTGGTAGGCTTTGCTCAAATGTTGACTGGCTTTGCGATAGATTAATTGCACAAAGGGAAGAAAAAGAGAAATTTCCTCCAAGTCTTCATAAAATGCCCATTTTTAAAATAATAATAATAAAATAAAATTTTGGAGTGCTATAGTGTGTAAAATCATAATTTTCATAATGTCTTTTTTCTTTTACCGAACTACGCGGGTCTGATTCACACACGATGTGAGATACGTAGGCAACCTTTATCGGGTCAAATCCAAAAATATTTTCTTTTAATTTCTTCTCAAAATACAAAAATACATTTGTTGTTCTTCAGAAGTTTTTCTTTAGAAAATTAAAAAGAAAAATTCAAATTTAAAAATATTTGCTTTTTTTCTCTAGAAGTCTTTTTCTTTCATAAATTCAAAATAAAAGTCCAAAATCTCAAAATATGTTCTTTCTTCTTTAGAAGTCCTTATTTCGAAAATTCGCCAAAAAAATTAAAATTCAAAAATATTTTCTTTCCTCTTTACAAGTCTTTCTTTCGAAAATTCAAAAAAAAATTAAAAATTCAAAAAATATTTTCCTTCTTAGGAGCTTTCATTGGTTTGAATTGTATAAGAGTAAGAATTAGTTTATTTACTTTATTCTTGATTCCCCTGAACTACGTAATGATCTGCTTCATGTTCAACATGGTACGTAGGCAACCTCCAATAGGTTCGATCAAAATTCTCTTAAAACCACAAAAGAGTAATCTTCATAATGTGTCAGTTGCAACTCAAATGCCCATCTCCATAACAAGTAACCCATTGTAGCAACCTGGATTCAGTGCGAATATTAACCTTCTCATTATCCCTAGTATCTCCATTCCACGCCCTCCAACCGTACCTCTTAGAAATGACCCCTCTACTGTACCCATTTTCTATAATTTCATTGTCCCTCAACCGGATCTTGCTCAAAAGTCCAACAATGATACATAACTGAATGCTCATGATGCCCAATTGAGTTTAAAAACCCGACAAGAATATGAAACAAGAGGAAATGAATAGAAAAATGATGAGCTTGGAACAAACCATGAGAAACATATAGGGCTTGAGAGTCCACAAGAGTGTTTAGTTCAACGATCTATGCATGTTCCCCCACATTCATTTGCCACCCTGCTTCAAGACCCCCAAGTTTGACAAGTATGATGGGAATGGTAATCATGTGGCCCATTTGATGAGGTATTGTAACCAATTAAGGGGAGTGGGAGGGAAACAAGAATTAATCATGGCCTATTTTGGGGAAAGTTTGACCGGAATTGCTTCAGAGTGGTTCATTGATCAAGACATGTATCATTGGCATGTTTGAAATGACAAGGCTCAAGATTTTGTCCAGCAGTTTCAGTACAATATTGATATAGTGCTAGACCGATCCTCCACCATAAAGAAGAAGCCGACAGAAAGCTTTGGAGAATATGCAATCAAATAGAGGGAGCGGGCTGCTAGGGTCAAACCGCGAATGAAAGAAACATAGATGATTGACTATTTTCTCAGATCTCGGGATCCTGATTACCTCCATTACTTGTTAGCCGCTAAAACCTTTTGCTGAAGTGATTAAGATTTTATTAATAGTTGAGAATGGCATAAAGACAGGAAGAATATTGAGTCAGAACACCTTCAAAGCCACATCACAATCCATCTTGAATGGTTCTAGGTTGGTTTGGCAGACAGAAACAAGAGAGAAGAGGGAGCCATGATGGTTTCAAGCTCGAGGAAGGCTTGCAGGTCCTTCAGTAATCATATATGTCACCTAGAACTTCACAACATTACTACCCGCTTCATGATGCTGCATATGCCATGGTACCGCCTCACTATGCGGTGATGAATGCACAACCTTACAACGAGCCGCAAAATCACACCCAAAGCCGAACTTCACCCCTAATAAATTCCTGTTCCTACCAAGACCTATATAATCCCCAAACAAATATTCCCGCCCAAGTGACCCTCCTAGAAGGAACCAATTCACACTTATTGATGAATCGTATTCAAGTCTGTTCAAAAAGCAAAACAGGCTACGCCTACTGCAACTAGTTAAACTGAATTGTCCAAACCTCGAGTCTCCCTCGAACCAAGCTGATACTATATGTGAATATTACTCTAGAGTAGTGGGACACGACACCGAGGTATAACGACTCGGCTGGTCATTTTATGAGTTACTGCTCTGTTTCCCCCATTTCTCCCTCTTATTGCTTTTTTTATCGATTTTATGTATGATCAGGTTGGTTGGCTCGGGTTCCGAACGGTTTTGGTAAGGTTTGAGACAATTAGTCTCTACTGAGGAAGCTTAAGTTGCAAAAGTCAATTGGATGTTGACTTATGTGTTAAAGGGCTTGGATGTGAGTTTTGATGGTTCGGATAGCTTTGGGAGGTGATTTGGTACTGAGGAGCGTGATCGAAATGTGTTTTGGAGGTCCGGAGTAGATTTAGACTTGAATTGGCGAAATTAAAATTTTGGCATTTTCTTGTTGATAGGTGAGACTTTGATATCGGGGTCGGAATGGAATTCTGGAAGTTGCAGTAGGTTTGTTGTGTCATTTGAGATGTATATGCAAAATTTTAGGTCATTCGGACGTGGTTTGATAAACCTTTTGATCGAAAGCGGAATTTAGAAGATTTTGAAATTCTTATGCTTGAATCCGATGCAAATTTGGTGTTTTGATGTTATTTTGAGTGTTCTGAAGGTTGGAACCAGTTTGAATGATGTTATGGGATATGTTGGCATGCTTGGTTGAGGTCCCGAGGGCCTCGAGTGAGTTTCGGGTGGTTAAACAGATGAAATTGCATGTTGAGAAGTTGCAAATTTTGCTGCACATCTATTGCAGACCTTTTGTTCTTCACGATCGCATATAAGGGGCTGCGATCACGTCCTACGTGATCTCATGTGACATGTTGCGATCGCGTGAGTCTGTATTGTATAGCTTCGCGATCGCGTGGTGTTGGTTGTGATCGCGTGAGTCTGTGAGGTGTTTCTTCGCGATTGCGTGGAGCTTGGTGCGATCGCATAAGGTTAAGTGGGGGAAGTCAGCATTTTTGCTTCGCGATCGCAATGCTATTTCCGCGATCGCAGTGAAGGAACTTTAATAGCTGGGCAGAATGTTTAAAAAGGCCATTTTCGCGATTTTGAACCTACGTTCCTCAATTTTTGGGCGATTTTAAAGCTTCTTGAAGGGAATTGAAGAGGGAATCAAGGGGGAACACTTGGAGTTAAGATTTATGGACTTTATACTCAATTTTAATGTGTTTTCTACCTAATTAATCATGGAATTAAGCCTAAATACTGAAGAACTAGGGCTTGTAATTGGAAACCTAGAATTTGAGATTTCATGGGTCGTTTGTGGTTGGATTTTGGTGCTTTTGATATGAATGAACTCAAGGGGAGATAAGGATTCTATTGATGTAAATTTTATCAGATTCCAAGACGTGGGCCCAGGGGGTCGGGTTTTGCAAATTTTGGGATTTGTGTAGTAAATTAATTTCTTTCGAGTGGGCTTTGTTCCCTTGGCATAGTTTGATGGTTTTGCACTGATTGGTTAGATTTGGATCATCCGGAGGCTGATTGGAGAGGAAATGGCATCGTAGGTTAGAGTTTGGACCGGATAAAGGTGAGTGATGATTGTAAATGTTGTCTTGAGGGTATGAAACCCTGGATTTCACATTGTTGTGCTATATTGAGGTGACTCACACGCTAGATGACGAGTGTGGGTTCGTGCACCATTGGGGATCGTGACTTAGTCCATCCTAAATGATTGTTTTATAGCGTTTTGATTGAAAAATATTTGCTATCATCATGTTTTGAGCTGAATGCCATATTTGGGCCTCCTGCCAACTGTTTTGGTTCCTTAGGGGATTTTTATTGCCATTTCCTCACTGTTTTGATTTTATATCTATACTCAGTCATGATATATTATATTGTTTTCATAACTCAGCCATGTTCACTCTATTTTTAACACTTTAAATGATATTTTGCGCTGAGCATCATATTTTATTGTGCCCGAGTGGCTTTTAGAGATTTCTTACTGAGTAGGGCCGAGGGCTAATGTTGTGAGGATTATTATGGGATTGGCATGCAGACCGCAATAGTATTGTACTGATTATGATTATGAGGTCGAGGGCCTGAGTTGTACGCCACGAGGTGACTTGATATGAGGCCGATAGCCTACTTTATTACGCCACAAGATGACTTGATATTGCTCTTGGTCCATAAGGGGCCCCTCCCGGAGTCTGCACACCCCCAGTCAGCGCGGGTACCCATTGTAATATGAGATATAACCCGAGGGGCTGGTGTTGTTTGATGTTATTCCCTCGGGGCTGATTCTGTTGACCTTGTGCCGAAGGGCGCATTTATGTGTTTATCTTTTCTATTTGTGTTTCATTTAATTGTTTAATTGTTAAAAAGGTGTTTTAAAGAAGATTATTCTAAACTAAGGTATTTTATAATATTTCACTACTTCTTTACCTTTTATTGGTTTTACACCGTTTCTTTATAGCATGTTGTTGTGTTTTACGTGATTTCTTATCGCTCAATCTTCATTTATTGTTATTACTCACTGAGTTGGAGTACTCACTTTACTCCCTGCACCCTGTGTGCAAATTGAGGAGCTTTAGGTCCTGCCAGTGAGGGTTGATTCCTCAGCAGGCTATTCGGAGTCCACTAGGTAGCTGCTCAGCGTTCGTAGCCCAGTGTTTCTCCATCCTATTTTACTTTCTTGTTCTGGATTCTGTAATAGAATGTGTAGTCCCTTTTTTCCATACTTCCAGACTTATGATAGATGCCCATTACTGGTGACACCCCGATATCAGGCTGTGTCTATTTTTGCAATGTTCTATCTCACATTTATTTTGGATTTATAGCATGTAAATGACTTAAATTGTGTTAATATAATTGTTTAAAATGAATTGGGTGTAGTGTCAGCTGGCCTTGTTTCACGATAGGCGCCATCACAACCGGGTACAGATTTAGGGTTATGATAAGTTGGTATCAGAGCCTAGGTTATATAGGTCTTACAAGTCATGAGCAAGTTTACTAGAGTCTCGCGGATCGGTACGAAAATGTCTGTATTTATCCTCGAGAGACTGCAGAACCTTCAGGAAAAACTTCATATTCTTGAAATTCTTGTCGTGCGAATCTGTTGATCCGAGTACTAAACTTCTATTATTCTATTCTCTCACAAATGCTGAGGACATGGGCTACCGGTCAGGATAGACGACCATCAGTACCACCAGTTACGGCCATTAATGGTTGAGAACACGGTCGTGATCGCAGTTGGGGTAGGGGTGTGGCTCGCACAATAGTTAGGGCAGCACTTGCAAATCCACTCGCTGCCCCAATTTAGGATCAGGTCCCGGTTGTGGACGCACCAGCTGTGCCCATTATGATTTCGGGTCTTCAGGAGGCCTTGGCCCATATTCTATCAGTATGCACTGGCCTAGCTCAGGCAGTCTCAATCACTACAGCCGCAGCTACTTATCAGGCTGGGGGAGGCAATTAGACTCCTGCCGCTCGCACACCTGAGCAGGTCGTGCAGGGACTTCAGACACCGGGGGCACATCCAGCCCAGCCGGTTGTAGCTGCTTAGGACTATGTAGCTTCTACCATGCAAGAGGACGAGCAGCGTAGGTTGGAGAGGATTGGTAGACTTCATCCTCTGACTTTCAGTGTTGCAGAGGGTGAGGAAGGGTTTCTTGGACAAATGTTAGAGGATTCTTCGTACAGCAGGGATTCTGGAGACCAGCAGGGTCGCTTTCACTACTTTTCAGTTTTCTAGAGCCGCCTTCACTTGGTGGGAGGCTTATGAGAGGCGTAGGCCTGTTGGTGCAGCACCCATTACCTGGTAATAGTTCTCCATTCTCTTTTTGGAGAAGTATATGCCACAGTCTCGCAGAGAGGAGCTGCGCAGGCAGTTCGAATGGTTTCGTCAGGGAGAGATGACTGTGACGCAGTATGATATGAGGTTCTCGGAGTTAGCTCGTCATGTAGTTTGGTTGGTTCCTACAGAGAGAGAGAGGATTAAGAGGTTCGTTGATGGCCTCACTTATTAGCTTCGTATTCTCATGACCAGGGAGAGAGTGTCTAGTTCTACCTTTGAGGAGGTTGTAGACATTGCTCGAGAGATTGAGTCAGTTTGTCGCCACGAGTGAGATGAGAGGGAGGCCAAGAGGCCTCGAGGATCTGGTAGTTATGGTGGTGCTCCTTCGAGAGGTCAGTTTCAGCACGGCAGAGGCCGTCCATTCAGGCATGCTGAGCCAGCTCACCCAGGTTATTGTGGGGCGATATCAGGTCATGGTTCTCACAATTCTCATCAGGGCCAGTCATCCCTTAGTGCCCTTCCAGCTCAGAGTTTGTCCCGTGCTCCATCAGTTCAGGGCTCTCCTATGACACGTGCATCTGCTAGTCATTCCGATGTTATAGGTTCCCTTCAGTCCCCGTCTTTAGAACCCGGGAGTTGCTATGAGTGTTGAGACATAGGACATATATGGAGGCAGTGTCCTCATTGTCTTAAGGGGTTTATCTCAGCAAATGAGTCAGCCATTGGCTTTTGCGCCAGTTACTTCACCATCACCCACCCAGCCAGCTAGGGGTGGAGGTCAGTCAGTTAGGGGTCGCCCTAGAGGGGAAGGTCGATCAGGTGGTGGTCAGGCCCGTTTCAATGCACTTCCAGCTAGACCCGATGTTGTTGCTTCAAATGTTGTTATTACAGGTATTGTTTTAGTTTGCCACAGAGATGACTCTGTATTATTTGATCCCGATTCCACTTATTCTTAAGTGTCTTCATACTTTGCTCGTTATTTGGATATGCCCCATGAGTTTCTTGTTTCATCTATTCACATATCTACTCCGGTAGGTGATACTATTGTTGTAGACCGTCTGTACTGGTCATGTGTGGTAACTATTGGGGGTTTGGAGACCAGTGGATCTATTATTGTTATGTATGGTAGACTTTGATGTTATATTGGGCATGGATTGACTATCTCCATGTCGTGTTATTTTGGACTATTTTACTAAGACAGTGACTTTGGCTATACCGGTTGTGCCACTTATTGAGTGGCGAGGTTTGACCGATTATGTTCCCAGTAGGGTAATTTCATTCTTAAAGGCCCAGCATATGGTTGGGAAGGGTTTTCTTTCATACTTAGCATTTGTGAAGGATGTCGGTGTAGAGACTCCCAATATTAATTCTGTTCTAGTTATGAGGGATTTTCCCAATGTGTTTCTTGCAGACTTGTCGGGCATGCCACCGGACAGGGATATTGATTTTGGTATTGATCTGGTACTGGGCACTATGCCCATTTCTATTGCACTATACTGTATGGCACCAGCAGAGTTGAAGGAGCATCTTTAGGAGCTCCTTGAGAAGGAGTTTATTCAGCCTAGTGTGTCACCTTGGGGTGCTCTTATTCTATTTGTGAAGAAGAAGGATGGCACTATGAGGACGTTCATTGATTATAGGCAGTTGGACAAGGTTACAATTAAGAACAAGTATCATTTGCCTCGCATTGATGATTTATTTGACAAGCTTCAGGGAGTGAGAGTGTTCTCCAAGACTGATCTCCGCTCAGGTTATCACCAGTTGAAGATCAAGGACTCGGATATTCTTAAGACAGCATTCAGGACCCGATATGGTCATTATGAGTTCTTGGTGAGGTCTTTTGGGCTGACCAATACCCTATCAGCGTTCATAAATTTTATGAACATCGTGTTCCGACAGTATCTCGGCTCGTTTGTCGTAGTTTTCATTTATGATATTCTGGTATACTCGCGTAGTTAGGAGGAGCACGCGGAGCATTTGAGATTTGTGTTGCAGAGATTGAGGGAATATAAGCTTTATGCAAATTTCTCCAAGTATGAGTTTTAGCTTGGTTCAGTGGCTTTCTTGGGGAACATAGTGTCCAGTGAGGGTATTCAGGTTGATCCAAAAAGAATAGAAGCAGTTCAGAATTAGCCCAGACCGTCCTCAGCCATAGAGATTCGCAGTTTTCTTGGGTTGGCGGGTTATTATCACCGATTTGTTCAGGGATTCTCATCTATAACATCGCCCTTGACCAAGTTGACTCAGAAGAGTGCTCCATTCATGTGGTCGAACGAGTGTGAGGAGAGCTTTCAGAAGCTCAAGACAACCTTGACCACAGCTCTAGTGTTAGTTTTGCCATCAGCTTCAGGTTCATATACAATGTATTTTGATGCTTCGAGAGTTGGTATTGGGTGTGTGTTGATGCAGGAAGGTAGATTTATTGCTTATGCTTCTCATCAGTTGAAGTCCTATGAGAAGAACTACCCTATTCATAAATTGGAGTTGGCTGCCATTGTTCACGCATTGAAGATTTGGAGGAATTACTTGTATGGTGTGTCTTGTGAGGTGTTTACTAATCATCATAGCCTCCAGAACTTGTTCAAATAGAAGGATCTCAATTTGAGGCAGCGGAGATGGTTGGAGTTGCTAAAAGATTATGATAGTACTATTTTATACCATCCGAGGAAGGCCAATGTGGTAGCCGATGGTTTGAGCTGAAAGGTGATTAGTGTAGGGAGTTTGGCATATATTCCAGTTGGGGAGAGACCTCTTGTAGTTGATGTTCAAGCCTTGGCCAATCGTTTTGTGAGGTTGTATATTTCGGAGCCTAGTCGGGTATTGGCTTGTGTGATTTCTCGGTATTCCTTATATGATCGCATCAGAGAGTTACAGTATGATGATCCTCATTAGATTGTCCTTGAGGATAGATTTTAGCACGATTATTCCAGAGATGTGACTATTGGTGATGATGGGGTGTTGAGGATGCAGGGCCGAATATGTGTGCCCAATGTAGATGGTCTTCGGGAGTTGATTCTGGAGGAGGCCCATAGCTCGTGGTATTCTATTCATCCGGGTACCATGAAGATGTGTCCGGATTTGAGATAGCAATATTGGTAGAGGAGAATGAAGAAGGACAATGTGGGATTTGTAGCTCGGTGTCTCAATTGACAGCAAGTGAAATATGAGTATCAGAGACCGGGTGACTTGCTTAAGCGGATGGATATTCCAGAATGGAAGTGGGAGTGTATCACCATGGATTTTGTAATGGACTTTGAAGAAGTTCGATGCTATTTGGGTGATTGGGGAATGACTGAACAAGTCTGCACACTTCATTCCTATGTGTTCTACTTATTCTTTAGAGTGGTTGGCAGAGATCTATATCTAGGAGATTGTCCGTTAGCATGGTGTCCCATTTTCTATCATTTGAGATAGGGGAACTCAGTTTACTTCACAGTTTTTGAGGTCTGTACAGCCAGAGTTGGGTACTCAAGTTGAGTTGAGCATAACTATTCACCCTCAGACGGACGGGCAGTCCGAGCGCACTATTCAGATATTGGAGGACATGTTACGTGCTTGTGTCATTGATTTTGGAAAGTCACGGGATAAGTTTCTACCGCTCGTAGAGTTTGCTAAAACAACAGCTACCACTCGAGTATTTATATGGCTCCATATGAGGCTTATTATGGGAGGCGGTGTAGATCTCCATTTGATTGGTTTGAGCCTGGTGAAGCTAGGATATTAGGACAAACTTGGTGCAGGACGCTATAGAAAAGTTGAAGGTAATTCAGGTGAGGCTTCGTACAGCGCAATCAAGACAAAAGAGTTATGCTGACAGGAAGGTTCGGGATGCGTCCTACATGGTTGGTGAGAATGTTTTGTTGAAGGTTTCACCCATGAAGGGTGTTATGAGATTTGGGAAGAAGGGTAAATTGAGTCCTCAATTTATTAGGCCTTTTGAGGTGCTTCAGAGGATTGGGGAGGTGGTTTATGAGCTTACTTTGCCACCCAGCCTGTTGAGTGTGCATTCGATATTTCATGTTTCTATGCTCCAGAAGTACATTGGGGATCCGTCCCATGTTCTAGATTTCAGCACGGTTCAGTTAGATGGTGATTTGACTTATGGTGTAGAGCCAACAACTATTTTGGAGCGTCAGAAGGTCAAAGGATATAGCTTTAGTGAAGATGAAATAGAGAGGTCGGTCGATGGAGGAGGCTACCTAGGAGACCGAGCGGGAGATACAGAGTAATATCCTCACCTATTTGAGGCTTCAGGTATGTTTCTTGACTCGTCCGAGGATGAATATTCGTTTAAGAGGGGGAGGATGTAAGGACCCGATCGGTCATTTCATGTGTTACCGCTCCATTTCCCCTATTTTTCCTTCTGATGGCTTTGTTTATCGGTTCTATGTGTGATCGGGTTGGTTGGCTCGGGTTCGAAAAGGTTTTGGTAAGGTTTGAGACACTTAGTCTCTTCTAAGGAGACTTACGTTGGAAAAGTCATCCGAATGTTGACTTATATGTTAAAGGACTCAGATTTGAGTTTTGATGGTTTGGATAGCTTCGGGAGGTAATTTGGGACTTAGGAGCATGATCGGAATATGTTTTGGAGCTTTGGAGTAGATTTAGGCTTGAATTGGCAAAATTAGAATTTTGTCATTTTCCGGTACATAGGTGAGATTTTGATATAGGGGTTGGAATGGAATTCTGGAAGTTGCATTAGGTCTGTTATGTCATTTGGGATGTGAGTGCAAAATTTCAGGTCATTCGAACGTGGTTTGATGGACCTTTTGATTGAAAGCGGAATTTGGAAGATTTTGGAATTCTTAGGATTGAATACGATGCAAATTTGGTGTTTTGATTTTTTTTTTTTTTAGTGTTCCGAAGGTTGGAACAAGTTTGAATGATGTTGTGAGATATGTTGGCATATTTGGTTGAGGTCCCAAGGGCCTCGGGTGAGTTTCGGGTGGTTAAAACATGATGAAATTGCATGTTGAGAAGTTGTAAATTTTTCTTCAGGTCTATTGCGGACCTTTTGTTCTTCGCGATAGCGTATAAGGGGTTGCGATCGCATAGGCTTGTTTACGGGCTTAGGCAGAGTTTCCCTACGCAATTGTGTGTGGTGTGTTGCAATCGCGTGAGTCTGTATAGTGTAGCTTCGCGATCACGTGAGTCTGTGAGGTGTTGCTTCGCGAACGCGTGGAGCTTGGTGCGATCGCATAAGGTTAAGTGGGGGATGTCAGCATTTGTGCTTCGCGATCGCGAGGCTATTTATGTGATCGTAGTGAAGGAAACTTAATAGCTGGACAGAATGTTTAAAAAGGCCATTTCCGTAATTTTGAACCTAAGTTCCTCTACTTTTTGGCGATTTTGAAGCTTCTTGAAGGGATTGAAGAGGGAATCAAGGGGGAACACTTGGAGGTAAGATTTATAGACTTTATACTCAATTCTAATGTATTTTCTACCTAATTAATCATGGAATTAAGCCTAAATATTGAAGAACTAGGGCTTGTAATTGGAGACCTAGAATTTGGGATTTGATGGGTCCTTTGTGGTTAGATTTTGGTGATTTTAATATGAATGAACTCGTGGGGAGATAAGGATTCTATTGATGTAAATTTTATCGAATTTCGAGACGTGGGCTCGGGGGTCGAGTTCTGCCAATTTCGGGATTTGTATTGTAATTTGATTTCTTCCGAGTGGGCTTTGTTTCCTTTGCATATTTTGATGGTTTTGCACTGATTTTGGTTAGATTTGGATCATCCGGAGGCCGATTCAAGAGGCAAGGGCATCGCTGGTTAGAGTATGAACCGGATAGAGGTGAGTAATGATTGTAAATGTTGTCCTGAGGGTATGAAACCCCGGATTTCACATTGATGTGCTATATTGAGGTGACAAACATGCCAGATGACGAGCGTGGGATCGTGTACCGTTGAGGATCGTGACTTAGTCCATCCCGAATGACTGTTTTACCATGTATTTGATTGAAAACTGTTTGCTATCATCATGTTTTGGGCTGAATGCCATATTTGGGCCTCGTGCCAACTGTTTTAGACCCTTAGGGAATTTTTACTGCCATTTCATCACTGTTTCAATTTTATATATGTACTCAGCCATGCTATATTATACTGTTTCATAATTCAGCCATATTTACTCTATTTTTAACACTTTAAATGATATTATGGGTTGAGCATCATATTTTACTGTGCCAGAGTGGCTTTTAGAGATTTTTGACTAAGTAGGGACGAAGGCCTATGTTGTGAGGATTATTATGGGATAGGGTTGCACGCCGTAGCAGTATTATACTGATTATGATTATGAGGTTGAGGGACTGAGTTGTACGCCATGGGGTGGCTTGATATGAGGTTGACAGCCTATTTGATTATGCCACGATATGGCTTAATATTGTGTTTGGGTCATAAGGGGCCCCTCCCGGAGTCTGTACACCCCGAGTGAGCATGGGTACCCATTGTGATATTAGATATAGCCCGAGGGGCTGGTGTTGTTCCATGTTATTGCCTGAGGGGCTAATTTTGTTGACCTAGTGCCCGAGGGGCAGATTTTATTTGTTTATCTTTTCTAGCTGTGTTTCATTTATTGTTTAACTGTTAAAAAGGTGTTTTAAAGAAGCTTATTCTGAACTAAGGTATTTTATAAGATTTCACTATTTCATTGCCTTTTGATGGTTTTACACTGTTTCTTTATAGCATGTTGTTGTGTTTTACGTGATTTCTTATTGCTCAGTCTTCATTTATTGTTATTACTCACTGAGTTGGAGTACTCACTTCACTCCCTGCACCCTGTGTGCAGATTCAGGAGTTTCAAGTCCCGCCAATGAGGGTTCATTGGTCAACAGGCTATTCGGAGTCCACTAGGTAGTTGCTCGGCGTTCGCAGCCCAGTATTTCTCCCTCCTATTTTACTTTCTAGCTCTAGATTCTGTAATAGACTATGTAGTCCCTTTTTTTCATACTTTTAGACTTATGTTAGATGCTTATGACTAGTGACACCCCGATGTCAGGTTGTGTCTATTTCCACAATGTTCTATCTCACTCTTATTTGGGATTTATAGTATGTAAATGACTTAAATTGTGTTAATATATTTGTTTAAAATGAATTGGGTGTTGTGTCAGCTGGCCTTGTTTCACGATAGGTGCCATCACGATCGGGTACAGATTTAAGGTTGTGAAAAGTTGGTATCAGAGCCTAGGTTACATAGATCTCACGAGTCATGAGCAGGTTTAGTAGAGTCTTGGGGATCGGTACGAAGACGTATGTATTTATCCTCGAGAGGCTGCTGAACCTTTAGGAAAAACATCATATTTAGGAAATTCTTGTTGTGCTAATTTGTTGATCCGAGTACTAAACTTTTATTATTCTATTCTCTCACGGATGGTGAGGACACGCGCTACCGGTTAGGATGGACGACCACCAATACCACCAGCTGTGGCCACTAAAGGCCGAAGATGTGGTTGTGGTCACGGTAGGGGCAGGGGTGTGGCCGGCACAACAGCTAGGGCAGCACTTGCAGATCCACCAGCCGCCCCAGTTCAGGATCTGGTCCCGGTTGTAGACGCTCCAACAGCACCAGCTCAGCCACCAGTTGTGCCCATTATGATTCCGGGTCTTCAGGAGGCATTGGCTTACATACTATCAGTATGCACTGGCCTAGATCAGGCGGTCTCAGTTACTACAGCCGCAGCTACTTCTCAGGCCAGGGGAGGCAAGCAGACTCACGCGGCTCGCACACCTGAGCAGGTCGTGCAAGGACTTCAGACACCAGGGGCACATCTAGCCCAGCCGGTTGCAGCTGCTCAAGACTATGTAGCTCCTGCCATGCCAGAGGATGAGCAGCGCAGGTTGGAGAGGTTTGGGAGACTTCAGCCTTTGACTTTCATTGGTGCAGACGGCGAGGATGCCCCAGGATTTCTTGGACAAGTGTTAGAGGATTCTTCGTACAGCGGGTATTCTGGAGACCAGTGGGGTTGTTTTCACTACTTTTTCGTTTTCTGGAGCTGCCTTCACTTGGTAGAAGGCTTATGATAGGCATAGGCCTGTTGGTGCAGCACCCATTACCTTGCAGCAGTTCTCCATTCTTATTTTGGAGAAGTATATGCCACAGTCTCGCAGGGACGAGCTGCGTAGGAAGTTCAAGTGGTTGCATCAAGGAGAGATGACTGTGACGCACTATGGGATGAAATTCTCGGAGTTAGCTCGTCATGCTGTTTGGTTGGTTTCTACAGAGAGAGAAAGAGAGAGAGAGAGAGAGAGAGAGAGAGAGAGAGAGAGAGAGAGAGGGGGG